>QVNV01011093.1:0-71937 GCA_014825455.1 Pseudomyrmex pallidus | reverse complement strand
TATTTATTACCCTCTACAGTAGAGAAGATTAGATCTTAAGAAAACGTTGTTACGACTTAAAACTCTCCATTGTAGACAGCCCTTTAAAGCGCAAGACGCAAATAGCAGATCTCGTAGAATTGACCAATCACGTTGGTCCAATCAATTGACTGATTTGAATGCGATTATGTATATAGTCAATTCCACGAGATTTGCGTTTTGCGAGCTTTATACACATTTGAGAGTGTATTCGAATAATGTAAAACTCGTAACGTATACTCGTTACGTAGTTACATAACTCGTGAAGTGAAAAAAAAGGAGAAAAACATAAAAAATAATATTTACTGGCGAGTGACAAAACTCGTCCGTTTCGCGCATATTCTCTCAGAGCTTCACAAGGAGAGTCGTAAACTCAGACATCACTGGGCAGCTTTTTCCTTTGTCCAATCAGAAGCGACTGTCACGAATTTGCGACTCTCCATATGAAGCTCTTCTTACTTGCTCTACCTACGCTCTACCAGAAAAGCAACCCACTCCACTGGCAGTCGTTTTTAGAATTGCTACAGATATATGAATTTAGGTGCAAAAAGTAAATCGACATGACAGATCGATTAGTCAGCATTGATGTGATTTTCCTCTTTCTTTACTAGTAACGGACGTGCAGACATAACTGATGACACGAGATTTTACGTGTTTAAGGTATGTAAATGCTTTGGCGATATATAATTGAGCTGATCAATATTTATATTGAGGCAATTGTACAATCGTACAGAAAATTAGTTTTTGATTCAATTTTACGTATTAGAACACAAATAAGAAATTCTGCTATTCCAATAAACTAATAATGAGATTGTAAAACAAACTCACAGCAAAAGGAAAAGAAGACTTGAGGAGCGACGGCATCTTAGCGAATAACTTTTTGTATTTATTTTTATTTTACTCAAATGGAAGGCAATCTCTCTCTTGATAAAGTTGCAACAAATAAAAATAAATAACACTCTCTCTAGCAATAATTACGTGATCATTACTTAAGAGTATATCATTACAATAAATTCAATGATACTTAATAACAAAAAACTTACATATATACCGCTTCCTCGCAATTGCTCATACAAAATGTGTTTTCACGCATACGACGTTATTGTATTCCTCTCTACGGTTTTCTCTCGATGCAATCGCGCGGTTAGTTTGTACATATATATATATATATATATATATATATATATATGTATATATATATATATATGTATATATATATACACACACGTACATACATATATATATACACACACACACACACACACATATGTATATATACATACATACACAGTATAGATGCGGTTTATGTGTTTCACATTTTTGTTTGGCTGCGTTTACATTATTCTCGCGCTTGCTAATGCAAGTTACAAAGACATATATGTATATGCGCACGTACACCGCAGACGTACCACATAAGACAGACTACCAGATTCGCACAGCCTGACAGATCGATCAATCATCCGCAGAATCATGATAAACGACTCGAAATTCAATAATTGCGATACTAAGCAGCAGTACGATGCTTGCCATGAGTTCAATTATTAAAGTAAAAAACCGTCATTGTTATGACAATTCTCTTCTTTTTTATTATCATATGTTGATTACTTTAAATAAATTCATTACAGTCAATCTCGTCGTTGCAACACACATGTATACATACTTTTTCTCTCATTTTAATATTTTATATATATGTATATACAATAATTTTTACAGAAGAATAAAATCATTATTATTGTCATGGCAACAGATGGTGACATAAATGATGATTTTTTATAAAGTGATGCTAAGTAGTGGCAAAGGTACTCTTTTTGGCACTTTTTCCTCACTTCGATATAAACCACCATGTTCCGTGATAGACATCCCTTAAGTGTCGGGTCACATATTTGTCATTTCCAGGAGCGTCATAATAATTCAAAGTATTTTACGAGAGACAACGGCGGGAAGAGTGAATTAAGAGAGAGAATTTAAATGCAAATGTTAGTAAAACGCTTACGGTAAAACGATTAAAGCGATCTTCAAGATGAATAATATTATGAATAATTGATAGTCTAAGAATCGTTAAGAAAAGAACAATACTTACAAAATATCAGCAAATTAATTTGCTGATTCTATTGATATGACAGAGTGTATATGTATATATGTATGTACATGTACACTCTGTCATACATACATACATACATACATACATACATACATACACACACACACACACACACACACATACACACACACACACACACACACACGTATGTATGTGTGTATATACATATGTATATGTATATATCAACTTAATAACAAAAAGAAAGGAAATGTTTCTTCGACCTGTGAACTTATTTTGTAACTTGTAACGCATGCGTTATGAAGTTACACAGAATAGGTCCAGAGTTCTAAAAGTTCAGGATAACGAGGAGTGGAGCAGAAACAGGTTCCTTTAATTAAATGCAATGAATTAAGTACAATGAGGTCTGACTTAATTACTTCCCACGCGTGTCTCAACAAATTCGGCATTACAATGCATATTATTACGCACGTTCGCGTTCTTCCCATCCATTTTTGATTTCTCTTTTTATCATATTCTCGCTTATACAGAACATGGCTGTACCTCGAGGTCTAGGATTCTCCGTGGAGCATAATGTTTGGAATGGTGCATTTTATTTCTTTTGCTGCTTTTATGATGAATGCAGGTAGAAAAAATGTATAATTGCGGTCCAATATACCGTTTTGTTAATATGATCGTGGGAATATATCTTACTAAAATTTACTCTCATTCGGAACTAATAACAGATATATAACATTCTCTCTTTCTCTCATTCGATACATATCGCGCAACGTCCCGCTTGGAACTGAATAGCTCGCAGGAAATCGACACTTCGAGGCACATCGGTCGCGAGGGAAAACTTGAACATTGTAATGCAAAAAAAAGTTTTCTAAAGAAGAAAAAAACAACAACCGTGATGTTTTATAGGAACAATTAATTTGTATATTGTGGGGTTTCAATTAGCACCATCGCTGTCCATAAACATAATATTAACACATATCATACATACATACACGCAAGAAAACTCTTGGAGTCAATCGTAACAACTCTACTCTACACACAGCTATATATTTATCTTATAAATTTTAGTATATAGAATAGTAATGTTCTACGATTATAAATAGTAGAAATTTTAGGCATTATAAATAGTAGAAATTTTATATCTGATAAAATAGGAAGTAGAAAAGAATTTCACACATTACTGTGAAAAAGAGACTATTCAGTCAGACTTTTCTCTATTATTTAAACATTCTTTGAACTCTTGTTCAAATGTACTCATCACAAATATTGTGATCTTTTTTTTGTTACGATTAATCCGAGGTTTCCTCACGTTCTCTCAGGCAAACACTCACGCTCTTCAAAACACGCTCGCATCTTCCACATATACACATTCTTTTTCCCGTCACCGAGCTCAGCGGCGTGGTCCTTCGTCGTTACGACGACATGCAAAGCCACTTGGTCTTCAAAGATTAACTTAGAAGACAGTTTGGAGCGAGAATCTTCGATTCGCGTAGCAATCGCTCGTGCGACGTGCATAATAGTTGCGACAGGTGTGAATTCGATCTCTCTTGTTTATAATTGGTTTGGAAACATGGAATGTCACAAAGCAAAAAAAAGATTAGTAGTCGCGGAAGAAAATCGAAGGACCGCGCCGTGACAAATCGATCCCGGTGCACAATTGTTACGTAATACTTGCGCACGCAGCCGTTTCACGATTTTTTTCTCTCTTCACTATAATAATATTATCGATTAAAATACGTAGTAATTCCTAACATCACATGCTCTGTGGCTTAGAAAATATGTATAGCTGCGCTAAAAAGTCCTTGAACTCGTGTATCTGAAACGTTACTCGATTCGCAGACATTAGGCGCATATGTAGAAATATATTTTACATATATGTTTACGTATAATGCTCAATATATGTATATGTAAGATTTCTTTACAATAACTATTATGCATTATATTAACTTCTGTAAGTATATATATATAGTATTATGTGCTTATGTTACGATTATGATTTGAGGAAAAGGATAGGAGACCAGGAAACTTACGACCGAAGGGATTACTTACGAGAAGATCATATATACGCAGATGATGTATACGCAAGATCATATACGTTTCTCGTCTCTTGCTTTTTAACACACATGCTATATCTTGTAGTTATTAAAACTCACAAGCAACACACGACTGGACAGTAACAACTAACTTTAAATCACGTCGTAGACTGATTTTTTGGGGAATTTTGAAAGTATCGCAAATAATTTCGATCCTGGAACTCTGTCGTCTTTTTTCTTTTTTCCTTTTTTTTTTTTTTTTGCAGGGAAATTTGTCATAGTACGCGCAAATTTGTTATTTAATCAAGAATTTTAAGTCGCAGAAACACTCAAAAAGTCTTAAATCTATACTTGACATTAATGGGTTTTTTCTGCAGAAGATTTGATCGTGTCGACCAAAAGAACAACGCTAGCGAAAATCTTATTACTCGAAAATCGAAAACGGCACAACGCGCGTTGAATTGTGTAAAACTGGCCCATAATTTGATACTTCTCGATCTTAATCAATAATTATGGTCGCGCGTATATAAGTACATTCAATGTAATGTTGATGTATTTTCGAAATATTTGTGTGTGTGTGTACATATACATATACATACATATATATATAATGCACCTCTCTCTCTCTCTCTCTCTCTCTCTCTCTCTCTCTCTCTCTCTCTCTCTCTCTCTCTCTCTCTCTCTCTCTCTCTCTCTTTCATTAGATATTTGATTGGTTTACTTGCCGAGAATTAAGTACACAATGCCGGATTGCAAGAGAGTAATTGGGGCTAGGTCGCAAAATCTACCTTATCCCAGTTCATTGGAGATAATTCGGATGACATCTTGAAGTCCGAATCTTCTATATTAAAGAGATCGAATGAGTATTGACTGCTACTCAATAACGGGTCGTAAATATCCGTGGTGGACGAAAGGCTAATCGATTGTGTGGTAGGTTGATGATTAGTTGACGACAGTGTTGTGGAAATTGTAGAAGTTTGTGGCGATTGCGGCATTAAAGAATCCAGCCAATCAGGATCGTCCATGTCCATTGGCACATCACACTCAAGTTGGCCGAAATCCATCGGATCCAACGTTTCCAAGTCCAATCCTAATTCCTGAAAAAATATAAGCATTATTTTTAATAAATTACTATTTTGTGTTCTATATATATATATAGTTCAAAGTGTATATATATATATAAACTTACTTTGAGATCTAAATTTGCGTTGTCCGAAGACGTCACTTCTTGTGGCGGCTGAGGATCGGGAGACGCTTGTTGCGCCGATTCAGGACTGAGCAACATCGTGGCGTCTAACTCGGCCTCGGAAGATAAAAGATCCGCGTTGAAAGATGAGATTTCTTCTTGTTGCTGTAATTGTTGTAGTGCACTGGGTAACTGAATAGAGAACGTTGTTAACGGTAACGGCGGTGGTGGCGGTGGAGCCGGCGTTGACGGGCTTGGACAACCGCTTTGAGATACCTCCATCGGTATCGGACTGATCGGACTCATTGGACTGGCGGCCGCGAAGACTAATGACTGAGTCGGACTGTCTGCTGGCGCGGTAAAAACCAAATTCTGTTGCAGTTGACGATTTGGAGTCGTCGGAGTAGCCGGATCTTGTGCGGCGCTTGGTGGAAGTTCACCGTTTTTAATAAGTATCTCCAATACGTCGTCGACAACTTGACTCTTTATATGACTCTTCTGGACTGGCTCAATTTTCACCTTTGTAAATAAATTGTGCACATAAATGGATAATATTAGAGAGACTTATAATGTTTTAAAACTCATTTTATTGTTATATTGTCTTGCAACATTATAATAAAGAAGCACAATCTAATTACCTTCAACAACTTAGCGGCTTCGTCATATTGCGGTGGCGGCGGCTTAACGTCCTCAGAAGTGCTAGTAGTTTGTTGTTGCGGTTGTTGAGCTTGCGCTTGCGCTACAAGAGCACTGAGCAGCGAACCATTCAGCTTGGTCGGTTTTGCCAGATTTAGGACGATTGCCGTAGGTATTTGCACTGTGGTACTGTTCTTGGACTGATTCTTCTTATTGTTGATCGCGGTCAGAGTTGCAGAATCAA
Organism: Pseudomyrmex pallidus; assembly: GCA_014825455.1. NCBI lineage: Eukaryota > Metazoa > Arthropoda > Insecta > Hymenoptera > Formicidae > Pseudomyrmex > Pseudomyrmex pallidus. Next base: position 65,761 of record QVNV01011093.1, on the reverse strand, counting down.
GAATGGCGGTTGCATTGTTCGGTTGCGCCTGTAAAAAAGCTGCGAGACTTGCCTTTGCGTTGAGTTGCTGAATTGTGGCGTGTTGCTGTTGTGTTTGCTGTTGATTCTGCTGCTGCTGCTGCTGCTGCTGCTGCTGTTGCTGCTGCTGCTGCTGCTGCTGCAGATGCTGAAGCTGTTGCAAATGTAACGCCAGTTGTTGTTGCTGCATTTTGTTCTGTATGTGTTGTTGAAGCATCAACTTCTCAGCACGCACTGTCGCAGGCTGTGTCTGGCGAATCTGTTGGAGTTGCTGCTGTGACTTGTATAGTTCACGCTGTAATTCCTCTATTCGTTTTCTCTGAACTTTGATGATATCATCTCCTGAAACACGAACTATGTCGTAAAAACACCCACGTGCGCTGTCTTTCGAATCAAAGATCTAGCTCGAAAGTCCTATTGACTTTTTGTACGAACACACAAAACACTTAAAGTGACGTTTAACTAACAAAAAAAAAAAAAAAAAAAAAAAACAAAAAAATATTGAGATAACGTTTTTTTCTTTACCTGGTGGACTCGACGGATCGTCGTGTTCGCTGTTGTGAGGCGACGCAGTTCGCGGACTATTCGGCTCATCTTTCACAATAGAACTCGGACTTTTGGCTTGCAAGCTGGATTCGTCTGTCGTTACTGGACCAGGCGTGTCCATCAAAATATGACCCATGTGCGTTACGTGCGGCCCATTAGAATTAGAAGTTGAGTTGTTGGTCGCCGACTCCGTAAAGGGTTTTAATCGTTCGATTAACTGCGGTTTTGATCCCGACACCGGCAGGTTCCGTCGTTTTAATTCTACTTTAAGATCACTCACTGCATACATAATATTTGAAATTATTTTCTGTTCTACATGACAAAAGTTTTCGTATTCGACGCAATTTCAGTGTACCTTTCATATCTTCTAGCTTGCCTAAGGGCCTCAAGAGAGGCTGTTCCGAAAGATTGTTTGAGGAATTGGAAGGAGTTGGGCTAGTAGCGTTTCTATTTACACTACTAGTGTCGCTCGCGTTGCTACTTGTGAGTGACAATGGTGGCTTCTGTGCGGCCGGCAAGATAATTTGTGGATACTGAATGAACAAAATATTCTTTAATCTTTCTCTTTCTCTCTCTCTCCCCCTTGTAAATATACATTATTTTACAAGAGAAAAAAAATCTGTATTGAAAAAACTTATACATATATGTACCTTGTGCTGCCATTCGAGTTGCCACTGGAGAAACAACTGCTGTTGCTGCAGGAGCAGCTCGTAACTAGTTTCACCGGGTGGTGTGGCACCAAGACCGGAAGTACTAGATGACACTGGCGTCTTTTGCGCGTTTGGCGGGCCCTGCAGCAAGAGTCGTTTCATAAGTAAAAAAAATGATCGCCTTAGCATAATGAGCACGCCTTACTATATGTTTGCAATCGTAACGATTCGCAAGCCGAAATAAATGTGCGCAACCGCTTTTATGCATCTCTTGTTTTACGTAACGCTGATCCGCGAACAGATTTGAGATATATTTCCTGACATCACTGTCCGTCTGGCGCTCGATGTGCATCGTAAAGAGAAGAGTCGAAGAAGGTAGATGAGGTGACGTAGCTTCGGTTCAGACCGTGCCGAGTGATAAATGATACATCAAGATGTTTTCTGCGCTCTCATTTGCACGCCCATTCTCGGCTTGCTTTCACACCAGCTCCAAGCCATATCTCGGATGTTTTGGGCCCGAGCGCGCAAGTTCGGCACGGCCGTTCCGCTCAGCTTGGCTCGGCGTCTATCGGGGAGGATCCGAGGGAGGAGACCCGCTCTTGTCGCTCCCTGGCTTTCTCGCTCTTAAGTGCAATTAGCGTTCGAATTACTCAGAGCTAACGAGGTGGGCCCCTCCAAGTTCCCCTCTCGGGAAAAGATCGCGAGAGTTAATCACTCCGATACGATCTCCCTCCAATGTTCCTCCCTCCTCCACTCCCAGGCCCCTCCCCCTCCTATAAATTGGACTTTTCTTACCGGTTCACGGGAGCCGGAATTCACGTCTGTGCTCATTTTTATCTTACCTTCTTCTTGCTCTTCGGCACAACCACCTTCTATCCTTCGTTCTTCTCTTTTTGCTCTCGCGTCATTCTCTTTTTTGCTCATCTTGTCTTTTTGCTTCGTTCGTTGCCACGCCGAAATGCGGCTCTCCGTTAGCCCACACTGGCCGACGCGTAACTCCTCCACGGAAACTAATTTGTAATGCCATCCGATGTGGTCCCGGATACACGATAATTATCGCGCGCCTCTGTATACACTCTTTGATCGTGCTTCGATTCAAAAAATACTTTGCACTTTATATGCATCGACACTTATGTTATTGACAATAAATATTCTTAGGCTCCGTGAAAAAGAATTGAAATTTCAATTCAAAACTCACGTGTAAAAAAGTTTACATGTGAACACGTATACATATATGTACGCATATATGCATACATGCATATTTCCGCACAAACATCCTACGATCGGCTCTTAAAACCGTATATACTTATGTTATTGAGTTCGATGCTTAGCAGCTCATTTTCGGTAAAAAGTTTTTGGACTAATCCTGCACTGTAAGATGGTACAAGCTAAGAAACTTTTTGTATTGTATAAATTACTACTTAATATATTAACGTCTACATATTACATATAATGCTGATTACAAACAGTGATGTCAGAATTGGAGGCTCTCAGACCATCTTTAATATCTTTCATTACAAGTCTCAATAGCCATTCTGAAGACATAATATTCTCGAGCATAATAAATTCGATTTTATTATCGATACCTCCAGACGCGAAAGAACGAATAGTATTATTCTGCAAGGCGGCAATAAAGGGATAATGAAGTCTCAGACTGTTTTCGTTTGTGCAAGTCACACAGAATGACACGGTTGTTCTCGTCGCCGAAATGTTGACACAATAAATTGAAAGCGAACTTACTTTGTACTCGTGGAACTTGATCGTGCGGGTCTTGGGTTGGCTTTTGGTCTTCGATTTCTTTCTGTTCTTGTCTTTCCCGGGAGCATCGCTCCTTTGGCACGTGGTGGCGGCCGCGGCGGCAACGACAGCAGCGGCGGCTATCGGACTCGGCTGAGGCCGCGGGGTGATTGCTGCAGGCGGCGGTGCCGGAGGCGACGCTATCGAGATGTTGGACAAGGGACTCAGACTGGACGTCGTCGAGCCCAAAGACATAGGGCTCGGCGCCGGCGCCAATGGTAAAAGAGTCGCCGATAAGCCATTCGTCTGGCTCGCCTAAAAACGGAGACAGAATATCGCTTGGTGGCTTTTCAAACTCCCGCTATTGATCGTAATCAATACGAATCGTCAATTGTCCGCGACGACAAATGTCGGAATTGTCGTCGTCGTCGTCGTTATAATTAATCTTCGTTACACTCGATTAGAGCTTTTTTACTTTGTCGCGCAGATATTTACACATTAATTTCAAAAAACTGTTGTAATTGTCTTAGTCAGAAAAAATAAACCTTCATTAATCAAGGAAAATTAAGCTCTTGTGTGATTGTCGTTGTTGCTTCGAATTTACCTGTGTAGATGTATGTTGTTGACTCTGCTGTCCTGACTGCGATTGGGTACCTACGACGGTGTTGCAAAGCTCAGCGAAAGTTTGTATTGTTGACTCCGAGGACGTCTGCTGAAAGACCGGTGACGTGGACGAGACTACGACGGCGCCGCCGGTCGTTGGTATGCTAAGGGAAACCGTGACGATGCCTGCAGAAGCCGCCGCAGTTTCCAAGACGTCCGACGATCGCGATTCCAGTTGCGGTGAGGGTGCGCCCTCTGAACTCTGGGAATCATCCTCGAAAGTAATGTAATGATCCGGGTGTTGGGGTTTCGTCACTTGTCCCTCGCAGGTAGCCTTGAAGGGAATGTGACCCTCTAGAGAAAAGATTCAATTATTAAAATCGTGTAATTACAGAATTACATGTAGTGGTGGGCAACTTTAAGACAACAAAAATTAATTAATGAGAAATGAGAAATAAATTAATGAGACAAAAAACATTGTAATTATAAATTTACTATTTTTGTTTTCGATTTATATATATCTAATTTTGTTATGGACTAATCGTATGATTAATTAAATCTTTTCATGCATGAAGGTTGACGTTATCGAAGAGATACCTTTGACCGCCCTTTCGATGGGTTCTTCAGTATGAAGTATGTTCTTCTGGATTAGTTCGAGCGGTCCGGGTCGATGGCTGAGCTGGTCGTTGAGCTGATCGGCTAGTCTGGCCTTCTTCAGCATCCGTTGCCGCTCGGCCAGGCTTGGATCCACATGACCCACATCCTCGAGGATATGTTGTCGTACCAGCTCGTCTCTGCCCGGTCTCTGTTGGATCTTCGCCTTCAGCAAGTCCCCTGTTTTTGCCCGCTCCAGTTGCTTTCGTTGCTCATGAAACGCCGGTGGCGTCTTCAACGCTACACGAGCAACATTCGTGTTTTTATGTTTTATTTATTATTTTCTGGCGCGATTACTTATAAACATAACGTTATTTTACAATATTTCGCTTCTTCCCTTTTAGTTTAAAATTTCTACGGAAAAACTATTATTAGTAATCTTAAAAACAAAATTAAAACAATTTTATTCATAATGAATTTTAAGTTATTTTCATAATTTTCCTAATTAAATATTAAAACTACTAAATATTCCTAACTAAATGGATTTGTTTTAAAACGGTTGACCGAATTTCAACGATCTTTGATATGCAATGTGGCGGAGCATGCTGCGAACATCAATTTCTGGAATGATGACTCTCAAAGACGTCCGCATGGCGCCATTTTGATGTTGAACGTGACACATCCTCTCCGTTCCCGCATATTCCCCGATAGCATTAAGTCGTCGAATAAATGATCCCCGAAACGTGATTTCTACCACTATTTCCGGATACACTGTCGTTACGAGGAATAAAAGGCATGTACACACTACCTACGACGTCCCGTTCGTTTGTCTGTCCACGTTTGCGTTCGCCGATGTGGCAACGGAAATGTGAAAATACACTGGCGCTCTGGTATTTTAACCGCATGCCATAAGTTTCCATCCGTCGCCGTCGTTCGTGGACAGGACACAACACCGCTTCGGTTTTTTCCTCGTCGTCGACGGGTTTTTTTAGTGGCTTCGCGCGCGAGATTAATCGTGGATGTAATTCCCTTGCGCGTCGCGAGAGATGCAATGCTCCCTCGGATATTACTTTTCGGCTCGTTACGAAAAATTTACGATAGTTTTTGCGAAGAGAGGCCAAGTAAAAAAAAGGAAAAACTAAGGAGTGTTTCTTTCTAATTTTCTTTCTGTGCTACATATACGTTGAAAAATATACTATATTACACTGTGCTGAAATGTGTGTGGTGCAATTTTATTATTTGTATTTTTATCTCGATATCTTTTTATACAATTTATTCTTTATATGTATCTTTATGTAATAAAAAAAGGTGTTTTGCAATCTTTTTTGCAGTCGAGCCACACGTCGAACGTTTTTACTTTCATTTCGTAACCTCTTGTTATTTCATTCCTTTTTAAACGCGAGAAATGTCGAGAGCCTGACAACGCATTTCATTTCAAGTTGTTCTTGCAACGCCTATTCTAATCTCAAACGAACAGTCCGAAAAGCGTCGTTAATTTGCCGCAATAAACATCGTCTTCCGTGGTTTTAGTAAGCTCAAAAAATATTCGGGGAAGTATAAAACAAGGAAATACGGCGGTTTCCACGTTGACGATTGATATTTTTTTTGAGTGAAAAACGTAAGCGTCTATGTACTTTGCTATATTCACAATGCCGCGCTACAATGCGGCATGATAAAGTACGATCTGACATATTACTGCAGAAACGAAGCAGCAAATTTTCGTCTTTAATATCATCATATGTGTTTAATATTGTAAATATAACGTAATATTATGCGATCTCATTTCTATTAGATATTTAGACCAATCTTTCGTAAAATTTCACTGCGTATTCAAAATATTTTTTGAGTAAAGTACAAATGAGTAACAACTGCCGAGACTTTCCTCGTTTGAAAAAAAGTTTTTTCGTAGAAACGCGTTAATTTCCGAGAAAAAAATATGAAACAAATCGGTTAGGCTTTTACAAAAACGGTTATTATTCTCGAACGCGGATGTATACGAGGCGATTTTGAAGGCTTAGAGGTTGCAGATGAATGAATCCCGCGTGGCATGAAAGTGCAACACGCGGCGTCGCGTAAATATAAGCCGAACGAGGGCTATCAAACTGCGTATTTTCATCAAGCCGGCGATATATACCGGGTGCTATAAACGCGCGAACGGTAACAAGAGCAATATTTTAGGGTGTGACCCAAATAATTACTGGATCCCTGTGCTCTCCTTCTGGTAAACATTTGGTACTCGTCGTAAATCTACCAGGCAACTAGAGACCACTGCTGCTCTTATACCGTTGATCACATCGGGGATTTTGGGAACGAACATGATGAGCGTAAAACGGCGCCCGCGAATGTTTTTACTTTTACTTCTTCATTTATTTCGCTACCGCGTACCATGCAACTTCACCATATCTACGATGTGTAATAGAGAAAAAGCAGTAAAATTGTTGCCATTAAAATATTACGCGTTAAGATTTTTTTTACTACTTTTTACAATTCGCTGAGATAATTAATCTAACGAATATATAAGTTGTATAGATCGTACACAGATCTCTTAATATTCATTCAATTATAAGAGAAATTATAAGACTCTAATACTGCAGAAATATTTGCAAAATAGTTTTTTAACATATAAATTAATACACATTATAATTCGAAAATCCAAGGTCCTTAGTTTGTATTTTGTAATATAGAAACGTCTTTACTCTCTGAAGTAGTTTGAAGTAGTTTGAAGTAGTAGAAACTATTGTGGAAAAAAAAAAAAAAAAAATCTTAGTCAGGAGTCAAATCCGGATCCACTTCCCGGATTTCGTGCAGTCTCGAATCTTGCTAATTCGAGGTCACTAAAGCACTTGGTGGAATTTCTCGCAATGTTTAAACATAAAGTATCTACGAAAAAACGCGATCCTCTGCCTGCATAAATTCTAACAAATATATAAATTTTATTGATCAAGTTCGTTAGTAATATTAGGGCAACGTTAAGACTAATAAGCAATGATGATTTAATAACAACTGTAATAAAAATCACGAGAATCCGCACCCATCAGTGAAAGTTCAACAGACTCGAGTCGTGCAAGTGCAATTTTCCGCGTCGCGAAACGAAGAAAACAAAATATATAAACGGTGTAATAAACAAGCGGATTAACACTTACGTGGCATGATGCCTTGCGCAACCAGCTGATTGATGGGTCGCCTCAGCATGAGCTTCACCTTCAACGCTGCAACAGAAAAAGGGAGCCGCCGGTCATAAAGTGTGCCTCTTTAGTTATGGGGAAGAAATTAGGGGCCAGTTCGAGAGGGAGCGGCTTCCTCTTCGTGGAACTTTTTTATTCGAACGAGTGCATCGCACCATCCAGTGCGAGAAGAAACGAGATGCGTGGGGAAGCCGCATCTCGCGCGAAATCTTCCTGTCTCTCGACAGCATCGCTCCAATTTTCTGCGGGATTTCTGCGGAAGAGTCTCGCGACAGCCGTGAAATCTCAAGCTACGCGACGCGCAAGATGCTTCTATAAAAATCACGGAGAGATCAAAGTCGATCATTCGTTCTAACTCGCAACCTTTTTTCTGTTGCGTTATTTTTCTTATACACGTATTTCTTGCGTCTTTCTGGTCTTTTAAAGACGGTTGCATCTTTAAGTTTTTACAACAAAACAACTAGATTAAAAATAAAAATCTCGAGATATAAGCTAGTTAAAAAAAAAAAAAAAAAAAGAACAGATTTTCCAAAAAATAAAAAAGCATTTGATTTTACTTATCTCATATATATTTTTTATCTAATAATTTCAGCTTTTTATCGCCGACGTTTTCCATACAATATCTGTGTGTCGAATCGAATCGGAAATTTGCGAATAAGAACGAAGATGCAGCGCGCCAGACCAAAGGTCGAAGAAACGCGTGGCTTTTCCTCTGCGCAGGATCGTGTACTAACGTGCAAATTAACACACAAAGGACCGGCAGTTATAAATATACGCACGACGCGGGCCAGATTGCATAAATTGCCTGCGAAAGAGGAAGAACAAAAACGCAGAGGCCGCATGGCCGCGCAATCTGAATTCAAAGCAGCCAATGTCCCGACGAAATGCCTGGCGCACTGCCTTTGAGCATAATGGCTCATCCGCGGTGAGATTTGCTACTTTGGTGCTGCCGCTGGACTCGTAACCGACTTCAGGCCCCCTTAAATTATCAAGCAAATTTAAATTGCCAGTTTCTCTCCTAGTTTCTTAATTCACGTTAAAAGCAGTTGTTTAATCGGCGAAAAGTAAACTTATGACAATGTTGCGGACATGATATTTTTGTACACGTCGATTCTCTTTGTATTTAGTGCTAAAAAGTAATAAAACGTCAATGAAATTATTGAATACATTCTTTACTGTGACAAAAGCACGATTTAATCATAGATGCAGTTAAATTACAACTACATCGAGAATACTTGAAATAAACTTGCTGAGATTTGCAACATTGGCATACGGCAGTATGTCTGTTCGTGATGCTGCAAATGAGACTCGCTCGAGTGATCTACTGCACCTATACTTCGTGTTCTCTTACGTAAACAATGTATGCGACGGGCAAGACAAAATTATCGCGGAATTTGGTCCTGCGTGTTTGGTCTCTCTCGCCTAGTGCCATCGTAGTCGTTAAGCATCTGTCTCTGCGTCTCACAGTTCCTTTTGCTCTCTAACGGGCTTTACCTTGGCAATTTTCTTTTTTCGTTCCGTTTTATTTCGTCTACGTGTGGATTATATCTCGGAGTTGAAATAATATTTTCCGATTTCGTGATTATCTCTTTCTTGCCCTTTCTTATAATTTTATCATCTGAGCTTTTGCTTTTCTTATACGACGAAATATCGCTTGTCCGGAACTACATTCCGAGCATGAATTTCTTTCTCGCAAGATCGATAATATACCGGTCTGAAATCGATCTGCTTTAAAGTGTGTCAGAATAGAATTCCATAATATTCGCTTGCATCTGCGGCTATAAATAATTTGCGATCCCTGCGATTTTGAAATCAAAACGCGCGATTATCACTATTATCGCGATTATCGTAATGGCAATAATTCGCGTTAATTAGCAATTCCAGATCATTGAATTAAATAAAGTCGCTTTGATTGTAAGTACCGTAAGTGTAAGTGAAAAGATCGCCAGTTCGACTTGCATTGCGGTAGATTTAGATCTCTTAATAATACGACGGCGCGCAACAATATATATCGAAATATAATAATATCACTACTACTATAGACAATCCGCAATGTCGCATTTTATAAATTACCCATCGAGATATTTGTCAGAGAATAAAATTTTGAAATATGCTCGAGTAAAGACATTACATCTACTTTTTAAGTGTTACAATTTCGGTGTGTCTTTTAATTTGTAGAAATGTTCGAGAATTATTGCGCGTTTAATTTTGTGAATGCGAGACTCCGAAACGTTTATCGAGCGAAACGAAGCAGAGCGTAGTGAGGGAGAATTCAGAGTGCAACGGAACGCATTAGGAAACACGTATACGCGAGAGAGTAAACAAGATAGATGCTAACGACCGAAGCGGTGCTACCGAGAGATAAGCTGGATCGGACGCGCCGCGTCCGAGAAGCAGCTTTCTCTCTTTCTCTATTGAATGCAACACACATGCATAGTTGTCCATATAGCCAATGGCACGGCAGGTTACGACTTCGTGGCTCGTGGCCGATTACGCGAATTCCCACCGTGTTTCGCATTTCTCGGAGCTTCCGTTGTTGTTTCGCGTAGGTAAGTCGCGCTGGCTAATTTCTCAACCGCCGTGAGAGATAGAGCATTATGGCATATTAACAAGGATATGCATCTGAGCAAAACGAAAAAAAAAACTCATGTAAAATATATTGTGCGCGATATAAGACAAAATATTGGAGATAAACGAATCAATTATATGTCATGTGTGGGAAAAAATACGTCAAAATATTGAAAAAATAAGTTTTATTGTGCTGTTTTTATAAAATATTATAAATAAAGCTTGTGCGTGTGAAACTCGTACACATAAGTTGTCAAGTATTTATTCTCTACGAAGACTACACGTTATTATGAATTAACAACAGTTGTCTAATTATTTACTTACCTGAGAATTACACAAGTAATAAACATGTCGAAGAGAGTATTTGCACGAAGTTGCGCTATCTATCTATCTATCTATCTATCTATCATATTCCAGTATTCCCAAATGTTTACACAGTCAACATAGTAAATCGCAGCGCAATTTACGATTGCAATAAAACTCGGTAATCGTATCAATATTACAATATTACTCTTTCTCTCTATTTGCTTTATTGATTTGTGACACAGATCTACTTGTTGAGAGAACATTTACGCCCGCACGAGAATATATATTAATGTGTGCATTATCAAGTCGAATTCATTATTAACTTAACACTTTCGTGCGTGTTTTGTTGTGAAGTTTCCGGATGTCGAAAAGATGTGGAAATCACACGTCGCCCCCCACTCATAGAATGCAAATTTGCACGCTACATTCCTGAAAGACAATTAATTTACATCAAAGTAGGTACAGTCTTTACCGCTTTGATTCTCGGCTTTGATCGTTTCTCGATGCATCGCATTTATGAACTTTTGCGCGCTGACTTAACGAGTGACTAATAACCAACTTATCAATAAAAATAATTCGATAACATTTTATGATATACTGAGATATAGTAGAGATATGTTCGAACTATGTTTGACTGATAAAAAAAGTATCAAAGATAAAAATGAACTCATCAAGAACACGCAAATTGCGATTGCAATCAATATCTAACACGCGACACAATAATTATAACAACCCGAAACTAAAAGGCCACTCGAAGTTGTCGCTGATTTTACGATCATCTCGCTAACGTGTTTCTCGCACGCTTGCTTCACGACGATGGGAAATAGTCGGCAAATATATCAACGCGGCTGGAATTCTAAGCGCGGCGTTAAAACGTTCCGGAAGACATCGGATTCCTTTGACAGTTCCATAAATATTGGCCCTCGTGAATTTGTTTCTACGACTACTGTATGACCCCAATTTTCGGTTTTATCTTCTGAGCAAACTGAACAAATTGATGCCATGTTATGCCGAGCGTTCATCGACACTCTCAAGCTATGTGTTAGCTACGTAAGAAAAGAACATAAAACATGGGTACTACTGCGATGCATTTATTTACCGAAGATCCATGGAGGCTTTTATGATATGAACACGTATTACATCCTCACTAATAGGACAATTTGCAGCACCGCGAGTTATCAGATCGAGATTATACCTAGAATAAGTGTCAGAAAGTTTGTGCAGCACATATATATCATACTACAATAAAGTATTACTGAAGATTTCTATAGTCGCGAGATATTGTATACTAAAGGGAACAGAGACGACAACTTGCAATAGCATAGCAGATAGGGATTACACCATGAATTTTAAAAATTTGTGCAATGTTGTGTGATTCGAATACAATACATGTTAATCACTTATGGGTCACAACACACACAATTTCTTATTCTAGTCTCATATATTGCTCTATTTTCTTTACATACAAAGTTTTGAAAATCATACATGATATTTTAACAGATCCAGCCACCGCGCGATAGTTTATGAGATTAATAAAATATATCAATCAAAATAAAATCCTATATTTGTGCGTTTTTTGGAACACCAAGTAAGTGAACATAAAAGTCGGGCATTCACGAAATAGAAAGGCGGACTACGTAAGCCCGCATAAGACACGTTTATGTGTCGGGCGGGGGTGATCCAATAATATAGCAGCTTTGGGTATAAATAAAGCCTGGCGAGCCCGGAGATCTCGCGAGAGAAGTTGTCTTGTCGTCTCTTCTCCTCTGTCATTCTCCACTCTTGACTCGCTCCTTCCCCGTGCAATCACTTATCTCCCTTGTCCACCGCTTTAATGTCTTCAATCTTCTAATTTCTACTCTGTCTCACATTTTATCGAGCGCGATCTGTCTGTTTCTTTTCTCTTCGTGTCTTTCTCTCAGACAGAAACGTGACCATTCTCTTTTTTTTCAAAATAGAAATCGAAAGTCCTCCCTCTTACTCCTGTTCTTCACCGCCTACGTGATTTTCGAAAGATGAGCGGCGTAAACATCTCGACCGCCATGGAATGTTTCATTCCCCGAATAGCGGTCTACTTTATCAACGGCAGTTGCGCAACTCTCGATGCGACAATATTGTAGTTCTACCACTCGAGATCTCTCTATTTCAATCTTTTATTATTTTTATAGCGAGAAACGTCTTCTAAAAACCAAGTATACAATTTCAAAAAATTTCATTAATTTACACTCGTATCATCCACAATGAAAAAATTCTAGAGAATTGCAGTTTTTTCAATTATTAAAATCATAAACGCACAATAATTAAATAATCTGTTAAACTTATAACAAAATTAATCATATTTATTTATTTATTTTTTATTTGCCATGCAAATCGTGAAATCAACGTAGTGTAAAATTGTGTTTATTTTTAACCACTGGAAGCCAACTTGACGTCGAAAATATTAATTGGAATTCGTCGGCGAATCGGTTGAATTTTTCAGTGGCGCGTTTCCCGCCATTGTTTTCCGACGAGTGCGCGCACAACTGGGCGGAGAGTGCGCGCACTTACGTCAAAGAACGGGGAAGGACTACGAATGCACAATCGTAATGACGGATGCCCGATGGCGACACTTTATATTCCGCTCATTATGTCGTATTTATATTTAATTGACATTCCCGTGCGCGCTATTTTCTATTTGCACGCTACGTCGCAGATATAGACGTCGTAAAATCGCAAAATTATTAATAAGTGTCTTTACTTATGTATTTCGAATTGAATTAATTTCCTAAGAACGCAAATATAACACATACATACATACATACACACACACACACACACACACACATTAAAAAGATATGAAAAATAAATAAACAAAATAAAGATGAACTAATAAATGAATGTATTAACTCAACTATAATGGTAATATACTATAGAGCAACTTATATTAATCAAAATTTATTTTACAATTTGTGAGAATACGCGTATATAACAAGTAAACTGTAATATTCAAAAGAAAATTATACAACAGATTATAAAAGCAATTTGCACAAATGCGCACGATATCTTCTCGATCGCGACGAGAGATACGTATAACTTTCACATTAATCACCCTGATATAGTTAATTTACTAATCAAATAATCAGCGTACGAGCGGAATACTCCGTCGCGATTCATTTCATTTTCACGTCGAAGCTGCGCCCACGTTCTAGCTGTTCCAGCCGCGGCCATAGGTGGTTTCGCGGCACGGTAGCCGGCGTTTAATGCGTCGATCGGGCGATACGCATACAAACGCACGCGCGCGCGTATTCACACACGTATACTTATAAGTGACTTATAGAGCTCGCACACCCGTGTATATTAGCGTTCTATGTAAGCTCAACACGGCTTTAGCACGCTCCGCCTACCGGCTACGCCTTCTATTCGTCGTGCGCACTTGTCTTTCGTAATGTCCCTCTTGGAGCGATATGAGCGGTGGAGATTTACATTTTTCCCCGTTTTGTTTCCAAGACATTGCGTATCGGGATGCATCACGTCTTAAAGTTTTTGCGCACTTAACGATTGATTTATCTCCAATCTACTGATTACAGTAAATAACTTCATTGGCTATTAAGTGTCTATTATACGGATAAAAAACATGGGATCTATTGACATCTTCATCTTTTATAATTTCCCCGAATTTTGAATTCTCATAGAGTTTCTGTGATGAAAATTTTAATAATTTTATTGGATAAAAAAAAAACAAACATATGTCTCGCTCAAACTCACGTTTTTCTTTCTGGCTTCTCTTTGTATCATTCGTTTAAATCACACACGAAAATCCGGGCCTCGAGTAATCGTTGCGTTCGATGGACGTGAAAAGAAAGTTTCGAAGTTTACTTGCTAGAGACGAGTTCCAGCCGACATCTCACCGTATCTGCACCATTTACTATGTCACCCACTCCGAGAGTGAGAGAGACCGTCACCGAACCGTCTGGCGCTCGTAAATTTCGCCCGAAATTCTTAAAAAAAAAAAATATCACGATTCCCTCTTCATTTCTTGCGCTGTTTTCCACACCAATCTCTCCTTCCTCCGCGAAGGAACCAGTATTTTTAATCGCGCACGCACCTCCATCTTCCACGACTCTGCACGCAAAGAACGCGTTGCAGTACACGCGAGCGAGGAGGCTCCACGAGGACGAGAGCACAAGTGTGTGCATCTTCAACAACACAGGGTTAACAACACCGAGATCTATTTATTTAGCGGGATAAATCATTGGAAGTTTTATGACGGCGCGTATATTACGCAAATTGGAGCGTTATATCAATCGACGAGAAGCACCTTTTTTCTCTTTCACGCTTCTTACGTACCTTCTTCCTAAGACGTTCTTCCTGCTTTTTTCCTCCTTCGTACGCTCGCATTTCTCGATTGTCGATGTACTCATTTTTTCGATGAACGACGCAGATATTTCTGATATGAGAGTCATATTTTATCCTCTCGCAGATAAATGATTATTTTATATTATTTTGATATCGTATCACTCATTTTGAAAGAGAAATACTTTGGAACATATCTTTTATAAAAATTGATGGTGGGAACTTTTAAATAAGTCAGATAATTTGAAATAAAGTGATACATTCCGCAGATCAAGATGTTTTCAGCACGCGCGGGATACTGTTTAATCTATTTCTCATCTTTCCGTTTTGATTTTTTTATTCTCCTTTTGTAATATCGTGTTTCTTTTTCAACGATATACGCTCTTCTTAGAAAACGGCTACGTGCAAAGTGTCAAATGCATGTCTGGCGCGTTACATCGTACATCGAGCTTGTAAAAGTTCGTTACTCTCGATATTTTTACAACAATCCTTATTGTCGCACATTTAATGCTATATACACGGAGCGTAATCAGAACGCATAGTTTTAAAAGATCGTAAACGACACATTCGAGTGAAAAAAGTAAATACATGACACATACAATAATATATTTGACGACGTTCGTTCGTTTCTGGTAACATTTTATTTAACTTTCTTTATAAATGTACACACATTATTGCAAAATACTGTATTTATTTGTTTAATTTTGGCAGAGCACTGATTTTCGAGATTCGATCGAATTAAATTGATCGGAGAAATAAGCCAGTAATCGCGGGGAAAAATTGCACGACTATCTCCGATACCAATGTTAGTTACAGTAATTACTATAAGCCGGCTGACTGACAAAGTCGATACCGATATTCGAATTCGATACTTTGGCAGTGTTTCGAACGTTTGCTTTTGACTATCGCGCTGATAAATCAATCTTTTTTGTGTGATAAACACCTGTCACTTGACAGACACGACTCACTTCTCCTCCAGGTCCTGAGGCATATTAATTATCAATTGAGAGAAATGAATCGCCGGCGAAACGCTCCATGTGTCACATCGCTCACTCACTCACAGTGACGTTCTTGAGCAATTTTGCAAAGATTACATGAACAACTGATCGAAAGAGTCAATTCGCGCGCAATCGTCATTATCTTTTAAAAGGCGAGATAACCGCAGATGTAGTGTACGAAGTAGCAAAATATACAAAATGGTAAAGATTTAAGCACTTTAATAAAAGAGAAAAACACATGTGTCTTCCAGATATAAAAAAAAATAAAAAATAAAAAATAGGTTTAAAGAAAAATCAATAGAAACTTTAGATTAACTGACCAATTGATAGACTAATTTGAACAATTTTTTTATATCGTATGTAAAAATCTAAGCTTTTTAGTGGTGTATTTAGTGTTCCAAAATAGTATTCTTCTCTAAAATATGAAATACTTGATGATTGAAAAAAATAGTTTGTATAAATGATATACGTCTTCTATCATAATTCTGTAATTTTGAACTGAATAAGCCGATTTCGATTATTTTTGTATTCATAGAAATTTGTGCATTCGGGTGGTGTAGATAGTTTACGCTTTTCTATGATCTAATAATAAAAGATGAATATATTTAGCGCGAGATGCTACCGCGTCTATTGATGTTCAAAGATGTATAATAAAATTATTCCATTAGAACAATAAATTTTACAAATCATCGCAGTGCAATAGAGTTCTCGTCTTTTACAAATGAGTTCTCTCGCTAATTTTCAAGACTCGATTTGAGAGATGATAAAATTTTCTCGTGATTGCGTGTCAGGATTCTAAATAACTTTCTTCGACAATCATTATTTAGCCTCTCGTAGGGAGTCACAAAAACTTGGCGAGTTTTGAAGAACGCGATATCCGCGCATGCATCGTGCACATCCACCCACGTGTCCGCTTAGTTTCACGTCGCTGGATGCTGCGCGGCTCGCTCGTTCGCCCCTCCAGGTAAAACTGTTTCCTGTGTCGCAAGCCGCATCTCTCATCCTGAAGGTTTCCTTGCCACTCTCTTTCTCTTTCCTCGGCTCCCCTTCGCGACTCCGTCGCGCGCGCCGTCATTCTTCTTTCTCTTACGGCGTAGTAATATATCTGGCCGGCGTGGGCGGCCCACGTGGGCTTGACAGCTAAGCCCACGGGAAACTGGTTACACCCACAACTACGCTCCGACTCGGAGCCGCGGAGGTAAAGAGGCACACGCCAGGTAGACACACACTTTGCTCAGCCACTTCGTCAACACGCCGACTGGCTTTTTGGTAAGACGGAAGCGGACTCTGATAACTATATTGTTTTTATAATATATACGATTCATTAGTTATTTTCGACATTTTTCCGGCACACAGAAATGAGAACGTGAAAAAAATTGAAATTATATATTCTTTACTTTATATAAAACAACTTTCAGCTTGAAATGATTTAAAGATGTACCAGAGTAGATTTCGGCAAAATGTCTAAATGAAAAAGAACGGCCATCTCATTTGTAACAACGTCTCCGACGTTATGTTGTACACAACAGTGTAAGATCGAACAGTGTGCGTAGTCGTTTTCGAGTCATTTCTCACGAAAAAAAAAAACGGTAGAGTTTCTTGGCGAGAGAAACGAAGGGGAAGTGAAAACCTTGTTTCCGCAGTGTTGCTTACCGCGGAAAACAAGACATTGATGGCGGAAAAACGGCGTCGAACGAACTCGTCTAGCGTGTCTAATAAACACGGAGCGCGTTTTCCGTCTTCTCGCATCTCTCGTTCGTTACGTTTTTCTCCGCGTGAGCGATGCATCACTATGCGATCGCGAGCGTGCGTGCGGTTACGCACACGCTTCGCAAACAATTAATTTACCTCACCGCGCAGGGCGGTCTCGAGATCGTTCGTTCGCGGACAAACATACAGACGTACGGACGAACGAACGGACGGACGCAAACCGTTCCAGAAATGGAATTGGTTTCGCCGGTTGAGATACGATCGTATACGAACGTACTCGTATACGCGTATACGAGTGCACATACGTGGAGAAAAACGCCATAACTCCGCGTCGTATATGGCAGCAATGCACAGGTGCATGCCACCGTTGCGTTCACTCCGCGTTCCCTCCGCATCAGAGTTACCACCCTTACCTCGTCCCTTCGTCCTTCCGATCGGACGTGCGTGCAGAATGCCAATTGTTTCTCCGCCTCTCTACGCATCTCGTTCGTGATATCAAGCACGCTTATTTTCTTAGACACACCGTTCTCCATTGCGTCCTCTCTTTCTCGCATCTTCGCGGCGATTCCTCTTCTCCTCCTTTCTCTTCTCTTTGTTGTATGTCTTCTTCCCCTCTACTCTGAGTATCCGACCTCGTTTTTCTTTCTCTTGGAGACTCGATATCTTAAGATTCGTACGTTTCAGATACTTCTTCTGCCGTCTCCGTATTATCTTGGCTTCTTGCTTCGGCTGTTCGCCAAAGACGAGCGGCAACGGTTTGATAAAAAATAATTAGTATCTACGGCGCGTTTCTAGAGAGAAATAGATACCGGTCGCATAATCATGCGCGCCGATTCTGAAACCTGCAATTGACTTTGTGCGCAGTTGGTTAATTCGCCGTAGGACTCAGCGAAAAAATCCATATGTCTGTTGTCGATTGCTTGCTTTAGAGCACGTTTCTCGAATGTGACATTTCTAACCATAGAATTAATCGAAAACTGCGAAGGAGTAAAAATAAATAAATTTTATCAGACTCGTCAATTTCCATTTGCCACTTATTATTTATCGCGTGCAATATAACAAATCTCTCAGTACATACTTCATACTAATTTTAATACATTCAACGTAATACTCGATGATTAACATTAAAAAAAAAATAACAAAAATAAATATTCATCTTCAGAAATTTTCCTATTTATTTTTCTGATTGTGCGTCACGCTTTTCTATTTTCCGAAACAGATATTTCGAATGGATCTCGAGCGGATGGAACGGTGCCATTTGAGAAACGACACGCCTGATCGAGCAACGAGGTGTAACGCAAGAGCCACCGAAAGACACGCGCGCGCTCGTGCGCTCGCGGTGAGAGTTGAATTTATGAATGAACGAGCGAAGGGCGAGTGTGGGTTCGCCCACGCGCTTTATCATAATCGGGACCTCCGGCCTAGTCACGCCTGCCATAACTGCTCAGGCATCGAGCAAGGTTGTTCGTGAAATCGAACGTGTTCGCTCGCCTATTTGACTGCGATTACGCGGTTGCGTGCGCGTCGCGGATGAATGAAACCGCGCAGCGCGTTTCCTTCATTCACGCGCGCGTGCTATTTCGTCAGCGCCCTTTCACGCCTCCAAGGGATTTCTCTTTTGTATAAATACTCTTGACAAATGCTAAGAGATATAACTCCGTTTACAATTACAAAGTCTTCCTGCAACAACTCACGCGATCAAATATTACAGCATAGCATTTAATTGATAATTAAGTAAACTTCTAAAACTAACGCACTTATTTTTATTTACACAAAGTACCAAAACCACATATCGATTACATTATTGAATTTGATTTACTTAAAGATATGTAAGAGAGAGAGAGAGAGAAAGAGATATCAGACAACTTCTATTATCTTCGAGAGAAATAGGATCCGATTTATTTCTCGGCAGGAAAATAATTAACTGGAGGGTTGAGTTTGCTACAAAAAAAATGTATCCCGCGCGATTCTCTCGCACTGACGTATCGAACAAGACGGACAGCCATTATCCCGAGGCGCAAAGGATACCTCCCTACGTTCCTTTAGCTTTCCTCCTTCGTCAGTCCGTCAGTCAGTCTGTCACCTTAACACGAATACGCCACGGGGATGAATAATCCATGGAGTCTCGTGTGTGCGTTGAGAGAAAGAGAGAGAGAGAGACATACAATGTATGCGTCCCACACGAGAATTTCAGGTGTTTCGACTAACGAGCGATTTGCATGAAACAACGAGGACGAGTACAAACGTGGGGAACTGCAAAGGAGGACGAACCAGTTTCGAATCGCGTCGGCACGCATTCGTAACTCCGTAATACGTGTAAGTCGACAGCCTCGCGTAAGTGTTCTGTCCTCTTGTCTTTCCGAGATTTCTTTTTTAGAAATGACGGAGCGGACGTTAAGAAAACTGCAGTGAATATTTAAATGTGTGTGAATGTCATAATATAATAAGATTCACTCTACTAATAGCACTGTATTATACTTTATGCTTAATAAAAAGTTTATCTTGTAACAATATAATTATTTGACAATTATTAATTTATAAATTATAACAAATTTTGTTCATCAGATGCTAAGACATGCGTTTTTGCCGAATGTATTTTCGCGATACTGGACGCATGTATCGCGCGCAATTTATAATTATTGTAATATCACAAGCGCGCGGTGTGAATAAACGCACAGTTCAACATGGAAAGTAATAAAATCGGAAATCGCCGAGTAGACAAAAAAGAAGAAAGATATGTCCATCGTTATACTTAAATTGCAAAACGTTTTGTCACGCGTTTTATTTTCGCTCTCTGCCTCGCTCTGCAACGCTATGAATTATTGCGAAAGAGAAAACACCATAATTAGTCGCCTTAATGACGATTCTTAAAATTCGGGCGAAACAAGACAAATCCGATCCTCGATGTTAACGAATTAAGCAGATAAGTTCGTTTTAAGTACTGTATGTATAAAGCGGAAGGATATAATCGGCTCGCACTTTTATTTTTCCGCTGACAATGAGTTGTTCGTGAGTTGTTCCAATTGTGAAAGCAGAAAAAAGATTAGAAATACTTTTACACTTTTAAATATTACTTTACGGCGCTAAACGTTGGCGACGTGACACAGTATTAAGATAAAAATCGTGTCGTTCATTACCTTTATCTCGTTTGATGCGTCTGCAAATGGCGCACATGCGTCGGCCGCAGTGCTGCCTCTCGGGCTTCTGCTCAGTGTCCAAGGTAACCATGATGTTGTATATATATGATCGCGCACGCACAATAAATTATATTTCCGTCTTATCACACACGGTGCGAAATATATATTACTATGTTTAACGCCTCACGTGTTGCCAGTGCAACTCATTTTGGACATCCTCGTTCCACATTTTCTGCGAAACATTTTTTTTGTCCCGAGCAAACAAGACGGGACGATGACGCACACACAAAAATACACTGGCTTCTTTTTATATGGACCGTTTCGTCTTTATCACGAAACACGCAAATTGTCAATGGATGTAATTGTGTCGATGAGAATCGATTAATTTCGATCCATCCTTCGGAACTGTGATCGATGCTCCTGCGTTTGTCGGTTCCTGAAAGTTTACGGTTTAGTATCAAGCGCGACGAAAAAAACTCGTTCGCGATCGATACTTGTTTGCGTCGAACATTACGAAAGCGTATGTTACATAAATTTAAAATTAAGTTTTTAATAATAAAATACATGTTACATCGCTTTAGTTTTTAATCAAAATAACTTCGCAACGTTAACGCTTTTAGAGATCAATCTTTTGATCAAACCGGTCAAGCCTCTGTGAACGCTGCACATCGAATTGTTTACTGCATATGTCAAATACTTTATATAACAGATTAGTTAATTTATTTCCTATACTAAACAATCATTCTCGTCGTGACTTAACGATTTTGCTTTCCATGTTCTCGTCGTAATTGCTCTTAAAATGTGTAGTCCGAATTTTACACGTGTTTTTACTTCAAGAAATTTAAATATACAATATTCGAATATATACTAAGAAATTTCACAATTGATTCATTATAATCTCTGCTTAATGCGTCAGAAGTTGCACGCAATATTTCTCACCGCAAAGTTGACGTGGCACGACATCGTATTTAGTTTTTTATTAGTAAGATTCAGATCCTACTGACATTAAACAAATGTTCAATGAACAGTTCTCGCTTCCACGTGTGAGTTTTCCACGCATGTGCGCAATATTGTCATATAATATGCATTATGCATTTGTTAACTCCTCCATTACTTGTGAACGTTACATCTACTTTCTATGATTTATAAATCATATATGAAAAAATATAAATCAGGTCTGAAAAATACATATATGTACTCGTGAGCACAGTAAATACGAGCACGAATAAATTTATAAACAAAATTTTATATAAAAAACTTATTTTATTTAACTCGAGAGATAAATAAAAGCACAGGTTCAGTAAACAGTCGCCGCGTAATGTTCGTGTTTGTCTTATTTGTTCTCACATAAATACACATAATTTTTCTTCAAATGAGAATTAATATCTGATGATGTGGCAAAACACACAATTCAATTCATCGTCAAAGTTTTATCGCGTCTGTCATCTTGGCGCGCCTTAGGCGTATCTTCTTGCACCCCCAAGAAGACACGAGCGCACGACTAATTAAACTTGATTCAATTTAATTAATCCTCTCGGTAAGCCTCGTTCCTTTCCTCATCGGGATAACCCTCCCTCGAGGTAATTAGCGCGAAGAATCGTGGGCAGTCGTATGGCCTAATCGTATCGAATTAATAGAATCGAGTCGCGACAGGGCCGCGCCGCGAACTCGTTCCTCGAGTTCTCTCTCGTGGTCGGCGCGTGGGCGAGGATTCATTCTGCCGTCGTAAATTACGGTAAAATTACCGGCAACGTGAAAAGAGCCGAGCGGGCGGGAGCGTCGCGTAACTTTCGAAAACGTGAGAGGCCAGAGACGTTCGTTCGCCGCCGCACAACTTCTCATTGAGAAAAATCGAGAAAGGTGAAAGCGAAACAAAAAATATTTCACCTCCGGTGAATAAGTTTTTGAATATTTTTGCCCGACCACCCGTTGGCCGTTTAAATACCGTCCCGTCGCCGATACGTCTCTTTCCCCCGATAAGTGAAACCTTTAACACGAAGATTTACCTTTATCGATCGATCAGCAAGCGTGGAAGTGTATCTGCTGTGATGTGATCCACGAGTAAATACGAAATTCTCTCGGTGTAATATCCGATAAACAAATTGATGTCGTACCGTGCGAGAAATTATTAAGCGATTAACACGGTACTGATGTTTCAGGTGAAATTTAATTTGCCACCGAATGCGCGCGACGGACGTCGCATCGTCTGCGTTTAATGACTAGCGTAACAGAGAGAAGTTATAAAGATTCTCGATTAAGACCATAGTGGAACCGTAGTGAAAGTTGACAAAACTGAATCCTCGGTCGAGTTCGGCACCCACGCATCCGCATTTAATTAACGCTGAAATTATTAAAAGATTGCTCCGCGCACTAAATTACCACGCCTACGCGTATACGCATCCATCGTATACGCATTGTTATTTTTTTCACTATTTGATCAATATATAAAACACTTTTCTTAATTATAATATCGGGGACAGATTAATTTAAACGAACGTTTGTAAGAAAAGTTGCTTATTTTACGAAAAAAATTATTCTTCACGCAAAACTGATATTTATAACATAAGCAAATATTTTAAATGAGAAAACAGTTAGTTTTAAGAGAAAAAATTATTTCTTTTAATTATTACTTGTGATAAATTAACGATAAGTTTTGTTTGCGATCAATTATCACACAGTAATATTTAATGAAGTGTTCGACCGTGTCTTAATTTACGTTTTTCTTCCGACAATGTCATCGTCGAATTAACTTGTCCGTAACGGCAAAATTGTGCCATTATAATCAAGTTTATCGCGCTATCTTTACTATAACCGTAGTAACACACTGTGTAATTAGCGTAATTACTATCATAACGCGCTCGTTGCCGTCGGCCATTCGTTAATGTTACACCCGCGAGTCGCTCCACGAAATTATTTCATCTCCATTTTCAACCTACTTATTGCGCTTGTAGTTATTAACGAACGAAGAAGAAAACGAGAGAACGGAAGAAGCGTTACGCCGCGCGTGATCGAGCCCGATCGAGCATTGATTAATTCGCAAAGCTTTTCTGCCATTTATAACATCTCGCCTAATTAACAGTGGTCAGGTTAATAACGTAATTTGTTACTTTAATGACGTATCAAGTTACAAAATTAATATGACAGATCTAGATGAGAAGCGCACCTTGCTGCTGCTGCGGCAAACCTCGTTTAACCTCGCGCGCTGTGTTGTTTTTGTTTTATTTTTTATGCCCGATATTTAGACGAACATTTAGCAAGAAGACAACAAAATCACACAATAATAATATCATTTTTTTGCGTGTATTGTAATATTGCAATTGAGAAAAAAATATATTGTTTGCAACAAAATAAAAACTACGTAAAAATGAGCGAAAAAGAAGAATAAAATGCATAAAAGAGTAAGAAAATAAAAAAATGCTAGCACGTGTTAAATCTTTAGTGTCACTTTCGCGCGTATTAATTTCAACCGCAAACCATTTTTTTCAAGCAACGTTACTGAGCGCTAATTTACAAGACGTTTTTATTGTATGACGATTCAAATACCCTTTTCGATAAACAAGCGACTGTGGCAATAGTCCCATGAAGAGGGTTGCGAAAGAGAAATCAAGGGAATGGACCCCCTACATCGGAGAGAAATAGTCGCCAAGCCCCTCCCACGAGGCGGCGGCGGCCTCGACACGCATTTCCAAAGTTTCTTTTCATCGTCACGGACTCATCAGCCCCCAAAGTACCGTCGATTCTTATCTGATCGTGCCGATCTTCGTGATCTTTCATACGATCCCCTCCTCTCTGCGAAATTCGGCCTCTCGTACAAATTTATTCTTTTCTCGCAGTGAACGCGAAACGATGAAGTCAAATCGTGAAAGATTTGCGGTCGACTTTAACTGTCCACGTTGACTTTATATCGATATTGTGTATAATATTTTTTTACGACGGGACGTTAATTGGCGATTACTACACTCGAGAATTTTCCGATGTAATGTTTCGTATTAATTAAAAGACATTACTGATATGAGGATTTAGTTCAGTTTATATATGAAAGTTCACCGATGCATTTCTTTTTAGTTTTAAATTCCCGATCGTAACTTGCGTAATAAAAATATAAACGAGTGTTAAGACTCTGTAACACCGAAGTAAAATTGCAGAAAATCTTGTTTTTTCTTAAAAAATTCCCTCTATAAAAAATTAGAATTATCAAAGATATATTATCGATATAAAATAAGATTTTAGTCGCGAAATGACATATAGAACATAATACATATATGAATAAGTATTGATTTTTGAAAAACTGTTTTGAAAATACAATCAACGTGCTCTTAAAGAAAAATTGCCACAATATATTTTTGAATTACAAACATAATGACAAATACGTTTTTATATTTTTCTTTTTTTGTAATTATTAAGTGAGCGATTAAGTTAAATTGAGCAGCCTTACGGGAATCTATTAACGAATTAATTATTAAACATATTGATATCGCTTAATCGACTCGTTCAAGCACTTAAAATTTTTACCAAGCAGAGGATATGAAGTTTATTACCATCGAACAGGGAAATAAGCTTCGGATAACGACCGGTAGCATCTTCTTAAGAAGGCGTTAGAAATTAAATGATGCGGATTCAGATGGTTATCGCAGTTTATCTTTCTCTCACTGCTTGCTGACTAATGACGATTTAAAGAAAGTTGTCAAAGCATCAGACATGTCATCGGATGTGCTCGTTGGTGATTAAATTTACTTCGAATTAGCAAATAACGTTATAACGAAGAGATGAAATCTGAGTAGTATGTATACTAGCGAGCTTTTAAAGACTTAATTAAAAAAGAAATTTTAAGAAATGTTTAAAAAATAATAAAATAAGTGTGTTCTAAATATAGAGTTGTAACTTTTATGTGTTTATATATATATATATATATATATATATATAACTTATTTTAAGGAACTCGAAATATAAAGCGTTGTAAACGCCATTGCGCGTGAACCAGCTTTACTATCTGCCAGACGTGTTTGCGAAACAAAATAAATTAAATCCGAGGAATCGCGATTCAATTAATATCTGACGCCGCGGTTCAGTCCTTGATTTAATTATCAGGTTTAACTGATGTTGATAGAAATCGCTTTATTAAATGCGTCTCATGAGCAAGAAAAAAAAGAGAGCGCGAGACAAACATATATTGTCGCAAAAACTCGTGTTCCAAATTGGAGCATGTAATTATCGCGATCCATTATTCTGTCGTAAGTTTCGTGAGCGCGCGTGAATTCGAAATCTAAGCATCTTTGCATACTTGGATTCTGCATCCCGTATTGTATCTGGTTCGTTTTGATTGTCGAGGTAGGATAATCGCGGGTGAGTTTGCGCTTCGTTTTTTTTTTTTTTTTTTTTAACGAGTTTCAAATGGACACACAGGCTAGCCTTTAATACGCGTTTTTTACTGCCGACATGTTTTGGCGCAACAACCAGCACCAAACGCCGTAAAAATGTTCACCGTGCGGTTATAAAAGCGTTTCGGACAGAGAGTTACGGTTTGTTATTTACGTGTTTTCTCGCTTGTTTTTTTTTCACAATATACAATAACTTATCACGATTAAAATCTGTTGCAAACAATATTCACAAAAAACACTTCGACTCAAGCAAAGTTGTCACTGTTCATACAGAAACAATTAACACACTTGACATGTCTGACACCCGACGGCAAGTTGTCATCGTTGTCACCGTTGTCATCTTCACAAACGGTGAAGTTGTTACAATCTTAACGAATCTAATTTTCAAAGGACTACGCGTTTTCAGTACATGTCACGTTTGATTTGTTCCGATCTACTAGACGTTTTTTTTATTCATAATAAATTGTTGCAAAATCGTAACATATCATAATAGTGACATTCGTCAATCTGTCATGTCACGCGGCGAATGATACCGACAACTATTGTTAATGTATGACATCGCGGCGGATCTTAATGTCGGCATCGGCAATCATTGATCTTCATCAAACATCACTTGAAAAGCATCCTTAACACGTTAACATTCGAGCGCGACGCGTTCACAGAGGCATCCGTGACGAGATCGATTCGGCGAGATCGATCCCGCGTTGATCGGTCTCGTGAAGAGGAGCAGAATGCACACCATTCATTTTCATCCGTGAAGGCTAGTCGAAGCGTCGTCCTAACGATAGAACCTCAGCGGCCTTCGCTTTAGCATCTCGGTGACGATGTCGCCGGTGACACGCTGACACACAACACCCAATGCACATGCTACAACGACGATACACTGTACATCAACACAGTAACTCACACTACCGCTCGTTCCCATTTCTATGCGGAACGGGATCAAACACGATAGAAGAGTTGCACTTCTCACTTTAGTTGCGAGTTATTATTATTTTTTTCCCTTAATGTATTACGAAACTTCAGCTCAGCTGATATAATATCCCACCAGCTGATTTTCCATTGCGGACGGCTCACGGCCTTACAACGACTCCGTAAAGGTGCAAATACACAACACTGGGAACACGTGGGGAAACTTCGGGTAATAGTAGTAACGCGGGGGTGCGCGCAAGGCCCAAGATGTAATATATCGCGCGCGCGCGCGCGCGCACTCGAGCGAAGAAGGGAAAAGAGAGAAAGGAGAGAGTAGCGCAGGGTAAAGAGAGCACAAAAAGAAGAGAGAAACGACTCGAAAAGAGAGAAAAAGAAAGAAAGCACCACATGCGTTTCTTAGGAAAGAATGTATGATCTGTCGGTTCGCTCTCTCGGTTCGTCTCTGACTGGTGTCGTGTGCGCGGCTCACGAGAGAGCACAGCCCGTGCTGCGCGCTGCGTGTTGCTGCGGCCTGGGGGCCACGTGACATGGTCCCCTGCAGGAGGTAGGACCGCACACTCCGTGAGTAAGAGCGGCCGCGATCGGCCATGTGTGTTGAGCAGCGCGAGACTCGCGCGCGTGAGACAGTGTGGGGCGCGCGTGTGGGCCGCATCGCACGGTTGTTGGAAGAGGAAGAAAAGTAGAGAGTAAAAGAGAGAGAAGAAAAAGTAAGCGAAAAAGAGAACAAGAAGAGGAGAAACACGCAAACTGACGAGAATGAGAAGAAAATTAAACAGAGTGAGAGAAAACGTACAAACAAGAGTAGAGAGAAAAGGACACAAGGGGGTGAATGTGATATATATATATATATAATGATATATATATATATATTTACAGAGAGAGATCGAATGACTGCAAATGCAATCGGTTTGATGTTGCATCCCGTGCACAAGGGAATATAGGCGGGCCAAGGGGGATCGCTGCTGTTCGCGTGTTAGAGTGGCGGAGCTGTTTGCAAGAGAGAGGGCAGGAGAATGCCGCGGAAAAGGGTAGGGGCGCCGAGTGGGAGGACTGGGCCCCGCTTCGAGCGCTAAGCGGGAGTGGAGTCGCTTTCGATATCTCTCTCTCTCTCGTTCTTTCTCTTTCCCTCGTAATGTGGTCCGACTTGATGCGAAGAAATGGGTAAAGGGGGACTAAAGGTGAAGAGGTAGGGCGATATACAACCTTGCTAGGCGCGTGCCCCAAGTCAGCTCACATGGTCCACTGCGCACAATTGATAACGAACCGTGGCTGCTCCGCGTAGTTTACAGTCAACTTGCTTGTACGACAAATCAATTGCGTACATTGCATACTTCAACATTTTGCATGCGGAAAGTAATAACACGTTACATCAATTAAAGCTGTTATTACAAAATAAGTTGTCAAGTTTTAATTTGCTGAAGAGTAAATTTATTATATATGTAATAGCTTGTTCTCTTTTAAGAAACGATATGATTGTAATGTTTTATCAAATGTTAATGTAATGTTAATGCAAATGAATAAATAACAAATTACATAAATAATTGGAAAATGTACGATTTTTGATATGTGAAAACAGAAAAAAGTGCATTTTGATGTGTAGGTGTTAATAGCGGTAAGAGTGACAGAATAACGGTACAAGATATGAATGTACAACCACTAGATACGTAAGATATTGGTTATAGTTTAACAAAGATGTATCGCAGCGATTAATGATGGAGAACGCATGCCACATAATGAAACAAACCGGATTATAAATTGCCGATTGTGATACCAAGTAATTTGTTCCAAAATAACTTTTTTATGGTTTTGCATTGACGTAACCAAACACACAAGACTAATAGTCCTCAGAAACATTTCGTCGAAGAAACGAGTTAAAGGGAACCGGTTAGGCACCTTTAGTCATTCGTATATAAGAGATAACTGCAGCAGTTTATACAAAATGCTCTATCAAACCTTATTATCAAGTTCATCAGGACTTGTACATTCTTCGTGACAAAATAAAACTCGAGATACATTTCAAAATATGTTTAAAAATATAAACAACTAGTTAATTACATTAAAGAGATAACAATATTTTTTTTTTTTTTTTAAGTTTTACATGAGAGAATGCGATCGTGTACTTCGTGACTTTATCCTGATCTTTTATTTTTGCTATTACTCGACGTGGAATAACGAAATTAAAAACATACTAACAGAATTTGAAATTATTTGTGGCGTTATGAACTACTTTTCCGTCTCACTATGAGACGACATGGTGAAAAGAGACGTTGCCGAGACGAGAGACAGGTTTTACTGTCGAGGATTTTACGAAAGTCGCCAACGAATGATGACGGAGTCTACTGCACTGCAGCGTACTGCAGCGTATTTATAGAAACGTAGATGAAGATTGTACGCTAATGGTCATATAAATAGTATACCTCTTACTAGTTTTTCACAGGAAGCTAAAGCATCTCAAGTGCTTTGAAAGCGGCTTGTAAACAAGGCCCGTAAATACGTACGTGTCGTGGAGCATTGCGGGAGAAACTTATCCTGACGAGCAGTACGATGTAATTATTCGTTGGCGAAAGTGAGAAATAAGGAATATATGGCATGTTACGTAATTGATCGCGGGATGATCGGGCCTGTCAAAGAAGTCAAAATTTCTATACGAGTTTGATGCAATGTTGAACAAACAGCTGTTTGAACGAGAGCGCGAAAACTGAACTTTAAAGATCTCATATATAATAAATAAATAAATATATATATATATGTATGTATAAACATATATTTTTATAATGTAATATATAAAATATAAAATATAAAATAATATATAATATATAAAATAAATAATTACAAACACAAAGTTTCATAACTAAAATGGAGAATATGATAATCAAAAATCTTCGATATGAAGTTTTTTTTAAAATAAAACATTCATTTTACAATATAATAACTTAAGCTCAATGTTTTCTATCCTAAAATTAAATATTTTTTTTTGCTTATATATTCAAGTAACTATTCTTTTCTTATGTATCATTTCTTATGAAAAAGAAATATCTCTAAAAAAATATATTGACCGTGATCAACCGGAAGAGATGGTCTACATGACTGATTCGTCTATGATAACAGAACCGAATAGGACTTGAGATATGTGAATACATATTGGCGGGACACACATTGTCTCTTGTTCCTTCTCTTCTTAATCATGATCATTCCAATTTCGCCTACTGGTATATTTTTATAAGTCGGAAAGTCGACTTCAGAATTGCTTGGTTGTTCCTGAACGGAACAACCTACGCGACGAATCAGTTTTTCGAGGCCCGAAAGCGTCTCACTTCGCCCACGTTTTGTTAGGAACCGCTGGTCTTCGCGGGCAGAAGCACACTATTCTCCTCCCTTCCTTTTGAATCCAACATGTGGGATGTCTCCGCATTTTCGAAATTATGGCGGCACGTTGAATATTCATAGACGATCACGTAGCCGCTTAAGTCGACAGATGACGGTGTTATCTC
Source organism: Pseudomyrmex pallidus (assembly GCA_014825455.1). NCBI lineage: Eukaryota > Metazoa > Arthropoda > Insecta > Hymenoptera > Formicidae > Pseudomyrmex > Pseudomyrmex pallidus. The sequence goes on along the minus strand of QVNV01011093.1, from coordinate 35,575 downwards.
GTTTGTCCTATCGCAATAAAACTATGCTAGATTTTTATTTTTATTGAACCTCCGTGAACATTATGTACGAATTGTCTGTAAGAACACACACACTGTGCTACGTTGCTTCTTAGTTTCGACAGATTATCTTGTTCTTGAATGTTCTTTTTGCGCTATGTAAGATAGATATTGACACACACATCAAGCACATGAATTTTTTTTATAAGAATTTCCGCGAGTGTTTAATAATATGTGCGTCTCTCGAATTGGCTGATCTCCGTCGAATCATAAAAATCTGTCGACTGATGATTGTATCACTACGCTCGGATTTCGCCGCACAGGATTAAGAAAATAGGACTTAGGCGAGATGAAAGCCAAGTTGACAAATCGACCAGATTAATCGTGTCTTATCCACATATCGGCGGATCTCACGGAGCTTGTCGGGCCACATCGATGTAACATCTCACCGTGACCAATGTCTAATGATGCGCGTTGTGTATTCACACTTCATCTTCTCGTTTTCTCGTCCGCTGTAATCCGATGATGGCTTCGAGTCTTAAGTGGCACTCGAAATCTCGATGACATTTCTCGAGAGACGCTCGCGAAATATCCTAACTGGGATAAGATTTCGCTCGCATATACTTTGATCGGCTAAATTGAGACGAGGACCCACGCGTCTCTCAAACCGACTTCCGACTTTATTCTCAAGTGAGCAATAAAGTTATGTATACACCAGTGTTACATAAAATACAGTTGTGTTCCTCTGGCATTTATGCGATTTTACGTAGGAGGTCTCCTATACAACAATAATCACTCAATCGCTTGCATCAACGGCAATTGTTACAAATCCGAGACGCGAATCTATGTTTGATTCAAATCTGTTTTATTATTTTTATGCATTTTCTTTTTGCTTTAATTTACGATCGCTTGATGATATCGTCATATACTATTCATCAATTAAAATTTACGATGAAAATAACTGGATATGTCAAAATTTTTTAACAACCAAGAAAGTAAGTCCGAGAGTGGCGCAATAAAAAGACAGATTGAACAAAATTTATTCTTAAGTGTGTGCGTATCCTCGCCAACACTTGATCGATCGATATCCGTTCTGGAGCCAGATTTCTACGCCACATAAAAATCGATAAAAATCGATAGATGCCACATTACGTGAAAGAAACATGTGCGCGACCGGTTAATTATAGATGTATCGTAATGTGACTGTGTGAGCGCGCGTCAAACATTCACGACAATTTCGAAAATCTTGTAATATATGAGAGTACGAGAATTTCCTCTAATTAAAACGAATGACTGTGTAAACAAATGACGAGATAGCGATGTTACGAGACGATGAAGTTGTTGAACGTAGTATGTCACTAGAAAGTATGCACGTTGTGCAAACGCGCGGCGAGAAAATGATTTCATTGCGTTTTCGCGGCGGAAATACGGCGCGTAAGGGAGAGCAGTTAAAATTTCTGCGTGATAAAAACATATTTACCGCCAATATATTTTGACACTCAATGCGCGAGATAAGCCTGCGGCGAGCGAGCAAACGCGTAACCGTGCAAAGTAAGAGTAGTGCAATAAAAGCTCGCCGTGTAACTGATGTCTTCAATAAACCGCATCAGCGATCTTTTTATTGGGCAATTAACCGTTACTGGGTTGCGCGAGCATCACAATATTATAATGCTTTTATATGCGTGCGTTATCCACTCAGATAAAAACACATTTCAAGCAGTTGTCACGACGTAAAACGCGTTGGTAACTCCGCGAGCCAATTACACCTCACCTACGCCTGACGCTTAGCGAGTCTTTGATAATTGGACAAAATAATCTTTGTTACAATGCAGCCTAAGGCGCAACAAGTTAATAAATTTATTGGTCGAATGTGCCGATAATTTATTATTGTACAAAACAAATATATTTGATCTTTCACTGACTCCAATTAATCGCAAATAGAGTAACAATTTTTAATTTAACTTAACTTTTTGTTATTATAACGACAGTGTAATTTATTACTTTTAACAAAAAATGTGTATAAATGTTTGGTTTTCTACATAAATTTGGTTTTCTTTGTGAAATTATTGAATCAAATCTTCCGGCTGTTTTTCATTTCAGTTTTCTCTTGGCGATATCGACTAGATGCCATTAGAGCGCGAAAATCAATGTGTTGCTGTCGGTGCGATGCGGCATGCGCGCTATGTGCATTTCCTTTGCATCGAGCCGGACGATCTCTTCATCGCATCACTTCTTTTGCTGCTCGCGAAGTGGCGAAGGTGGAGACCGAGTGATCGAGGCAAAACGATAGTATTGCGAGTCCCCGAGCCTATCCTCTTCTTTTTCTTCTTCTTCTTCTTCTTCTTGTTCTTCTACTTATTCCAGCGTGATACAGATTCCGCCGCGCGCGTCTACCGCATAACCGCGATAAATTACGAGAGTGAAAGGCCGAAAGAGATAGAGAAAGAGCGAGAGCGAGAGAGACAGAGAGAGAGAGAGAGAGAGAAAATAAGCAGAGAAGCGGAAAAAGAAAAACGGACGCAGCTCGCTTTGCACACAATTTCCACGTGGCCAGGCGGCCCCTTTATCTTTGCGTGAAAATAAAGTGTCGTTGCGTGGCGAATGCACGCACGTTGCTAGATGCGACGCCGGGGAAAAAAAAGAGAAAACGGCGAAGAGAGCGCGGTAGCGAGATTCCTTATTAACATTTCTTCGGGATTCGAGACGAGATTAAATTGACAGCGAGGATTTGTTTGTTACCGGCTATTCGCCCTATGTCTAGTTTTTTCCACGCTTTTTCTTACGCGCTATTTTTATCATTCCTGCTCTGACTATGTGAATTGCAAAGACCATTTCTTTCGTGTAATTTGATCGGTATCAGCGAGAGTATTCTCATTATTATTAATATATTATTTATAAATTACGCTAAGAGAAAGAAATTATAAATTAATTAGATACTTATATATGTTGTTATTATACTTATGAATTAACGAGAAGATAGAGTAAATCGTTTGTCATTTCTAAATTAAAAGACAAGATGATAATGAGGAAAAATCGGGATTGCTCAAAGTATACGGTTCTCTATTATGGAATCGTATCTTCGAAGTGCAGCTGTTAGTCCCGTAGATCGTCACAAGTCAAGTGACTGTACACTCGCGGAAGAGTGGTGAGAAGCGCCGCTGCATTAATAAGACGGTAGAGCGATCTCGCGCGCGCGCATCGGCGCGTAGACAGACTTGGAATAGCTCTCGGAATAGATTTCAACTGCACAGTAGGCCACATAATCTACACGCAGAGAGGGACGGAAGTTTATTTTCTCTTTGTGACTATTCGAAGACGCTACTCGTCCCAACCCAGAATTCGCGAACTCGCCTGACACGCAACGTGCCAAATCGTAAAGCGGAGCGTGTCGCGTGGGCGCCAAGGGAAAATAGCGGCGCTATTGTGGCAATTCTCCGACGCGGAAACGCATTTAAAAGATCGCGCGCTCTATATACACGCAATCTCGATAGTGCAGGTTTACGCGATATTAAATGTACGTCATAAGCTCAGAATTAAATGCGCAGATCATTTGCGCTCGAGTGCGACTTCGATGCACTTTGAATGCAATTTTCTTTTTATGTATCTTTTTATGTATCTTTTTCGGCAAGAAACAAATTAATCTGTTGTTTCGTCTATTTGAAGGTTTCCGGTTTTACACTTTGCTTGATCTCGGTAACGGCACGGAAGCGTGAAGCACAACGTTATATACACGATCGCGTTTTTTTTATCGCGTGCTATGCGCTTCGGGACTTTTCACGCGGCTCCTACGCTTCATTAAGCCCAAAGAGATCATTCTTTCAGACCTCCGCTTTCCTCTCTCCTTCACGAGGTTTCACGGAGCTCCAATCGCCGGCAGAAAAAGGCAGAATCGAAGTTTAAAGGGAATCGCGAAGAAAGGCGACTTGAGCTCTCTTTCTCTTGCGCCGCAAGTTGTCGGTGCCTTTGACGCCTACTAATGAGAGGGCAGTGATTAAGGGAACTCTCTCGCGCGGCGAAGCGCGAGAACGAGGAGAAGGAATACGAGAATAAGCGGGACGAGGTATAAAGCGGACGCAATGCTCGGACAGACAGACGGACGGGCGGACAGCTGCGGAACGATGCGGGCTTTTTCGTGAAGTAACGCGATCTTAAAGGAACCACCGCCACTTCGTTAATTCGATGGCGTGTCGAACGAACTTATTATCGATCACTGGGAACGCGTCTTCCTTTATTCTTTCTTTCGCAGGATCGGAAGGTGGACATTGAGGTATATCTCATGCGTATTTCGGAGTAAGTAATCGAATTTTTAAGTTGAAGATCTAAATTTATAAATATGTAAAAAAACAAAACTGTTTTCTTGATAACACAGCGAAAGAGTTAAAATGATGTCAATAATTCAAAAAAAATTATTAAAATTTTGTTAAATTGATAATTTAAATCTATCGTTAACAGAAAAAATCGTTTTTGTCGACTCATAACTGTCAAATGACAATGATAAAGACATGATATGTACATAATACAATAGAGAAAGAGAGAGAGAGATAACAAATCTAAAAAAGATAGAGAAGATTTCAGTATTGTGATATATCTATTATAAAGATAAGTAAAAATTATCAAGAAAATCAGTAGTATTTTGTAATTTTATTATTCAGCTGTATTAAGAATTGAAAATAGTCATTGAAATGTTTAGTTTTGTCAATCTCGTTAATTAGAAATATATGATTTACACAAAAACAACATCAACAACAATGTCTGGTTTCTATTGGTAATTTTTTCTCAATATATTTGATTGAAATAAAATATGTTCCCCGAAATTTAAATTACAGAATGTCTGTCTCCATTTAACATAGTATTTTCTTCTCTTTCGTCTATGTTCACAGAATTGCAGCAATTGTCCCCGTTTCAAACTATTGATACAGTCCATCTGCTTTCATAAATTGTGCTCTAGAGTGACCAAGTATTGTCCGATATAAAATTGTTTGTTTTTAATTTAATTAAAATTGAAAGATAAATAATGCATATTTTTTCTTCCCTGTCAGAAAGAAAAGCGAATACCGTGCGCATTAACGAAAAGGTTGTTTACCACACGACTACGGATTCTGACATTAATTCTTTTCTATCGCGATAAGACTACACCGTACAGTTGGCATTAGAGCAATTGGCTAGCAGCCAATGACCGCCACTACCGCCAATATATTATATTATCAAAAGAATCGAACGTACATATCTTGTCGTTGCGATTACGAGACCATGTGTTTTGCTGGACACTGTTGTTGTATGAAGTGTCAGATGCTATAATGAAATACATAAGTTAGGTAATAATTTTGATCACAAATATTCTGAAATCAATTCACTTGTGACTTGATGAATTTTGTGCGTTTCAAAAAATAAAGTATATTTACAAAAAGGTTTTTTTTATATTTTGAAAAAAAAGAGAGAGTCTAAATGTCAACGGAATTTTATTTTTGTACAGATAACAAATATTGTTAAGTTTAGAGATATTCCGACGTGTACACACAATGGAAGATTGAGTCACCAAATAATGAAACAATAAAACAATTTCATGTAGTAAATTATCAGTTTTTTAATATATTTTATGTATGTTTTTTTTTTTTTTTTTTTTTTTTAAAAAAAAAAAAAAAAAAAAAAAAAAAAAAGAAATCTCTCGGAGAAAGAAAGAGAGAGAGAAAGGAGGAAACGAGCACCGTCTACACCGCGTTTAATTGTATTTCCGAAAATTATTTTCTAGGTGCCAAGTCGCGTGATTCATCGCGCGTATATGAACAGATAATCGCGAAAATTCGTTCAAAACAAACTTGCGCACTTTCACTGGCAGACGCGATTAACCAAGACATGCTATCTTGTGAACTTTCTTATGCGTCGACCGTTATCTCGCGCGACACGTGATAAACTGGTAACGTCAATTACGTTACGAGACTACTTGTAATTTGTTGGTACCGGCATGGTGGCCGTTATATCCACGACGGGAGAAATGCCAAAACCGCTTTCTGTCGAAACACGCATCGTCTATAATTGATGTCAACATTTCTATTTTATGAAACAACACACATTTGAAGTAGAATATTACAATAATTAGATTAATTGTTTTGTAAGTTAATACCGTTGATGAATTTTATATGTTAATGTGAAAGATGATATGCGACCTGAAGTATATTGTAAAAAAATTATAGTATTTAACAAGAGATCAGTGAACATTTCAATAAGCTGTTTTATAAAGTAAACTCAAATTTAAATTCCAATAATTCATTTAAATGCGTTCATTATCTCATAAAAATGTTGTATGTTTAACGCTAACTTATCTATTATCTGTTGAGATAATACCGAACAAAGTCTCAGTGACCCAAGGATTTTTCTTGAGTTTCACCGACAAAGTCAGAGCGGTCGATTCAAACAAAAAAGTCGCGCGGCAGTCAAAGCATCTTGCTTTAGGTACTTAGCTTTCATCTCGAGTCCACGGTTGTTATCTGAGCGCACCTACGTGTACATGTACACCCATCTACCTATCTGCTTATCTGCCGACTGTGGAGGAATCACCAACATGCGTTTCTACAGCGGTTAGAATGCAAACACAATGTTAAAGTCGCGATAGCGCGCTAGTCGCTTCGCGATCTCAACATCGTTTCACACAAAAGTTGCGCACACTTGATATAATCAAATAAAAGTCGTGAAAAAACCTTCCTATTATTTCCTATTATTTTTCATCAACAGTAATATAAAATTTCCATATTGCATTTCAACTAAAAAAAATCCCAACTTAAAAATCCATTATAAAAAATTATTAAGATTTGAAAATAAAATATTTAGTATCAATTTAAAATAAGGCTTCAATTTAATTGAATGGAGATTCAACTCATTGGATTCAGAAATGGAAAAGAAGAAAGTCGGGAATTTTCGCAGGAAGATTTACGCCTTGTCACGAGATGACGCGATGTGAACGCGGCCTTATCGCGGCGCACATGCGCTACTGCACGAGCTCATGCGCCCACGCCTCGCGCGCATGCAGCGCACACTCCGGAATAAATGCGTGTTTATCGCGGTGGTGGCGGTGGCGGCACAGCTTTTGATGCCGGCAGCAGCTCGTGCGCTTTGCTCCTTCTTCTTCGTGCTTCTCTCTTCTTCTTTTCTTGACGCAGAAGAGGATCCTCGCGCGCAGATGGGCCCGACCGATTTACATAAGGCTGAGAGAGCTCGGAGCCCGCGCCCGGGCCTTCCTCTTATTAAACGCGCTCGCGCACGCATGTGTACGCACACGTGTATCCTTTATTAAGGGCGCAGGCAGCGTACAAGCGCAGCATCGCGCGGACACAGAAGCGCCGCGCATGCCTTGTTGCGCTAACAATACGACCGCCCACGTACGAGATATCTCGTTTTATTATTATCCTTCTCTTTCTCTCTCTCCTCGACTTTTCTTTCTCCGCCTTCGTTTCTACTTTCTGTCCTTCTTCTGTTTCCTTCTCCTTTGCTTGCCCTCGCCGCCCTTTCGCTGTGCGCGCGCGTGAACACACGACCGCCACTGCATCGAGGATGCAGTAAACTTTGTATGTGCTGATTCACCGGTACACTTCACTCTGCCGTCCTCGATATAAGACAATGTTCCTTTTTGCTTGATGAGAAATATAAAAGATGTGATGATATTCAATATGCGTGTGATCCAAAATCTTACATCTCTCTCTCTCTCTCTCTGATAAATAATAAATTATAATTTACTGACATATATATCGTTTTTCTTGAAAATGTAATTCCTGCTTTGTTAATTTCTATCTGACGAATTTTTTGAAAATATACAGCGTTGATTACAATATTTTTCAAATCGGAGTAAAATTTAAAAGATGCGATTTTATTTTAAGTCGCATTAATAGAACATCGCAAGTGCGGTTGAAAAAAAAGAATATATTGCAGAGAGAAAAAAGAAAGCAAGAAGAAAGATATACTCCGGATAATGCCGATGTGTCACGTCCGACTTTGTTGAACACCGGCGTCGCTGTCAGTGCGTGAAAGTTCGGAACAAAGATAAATTTATACCAGAACTCCTTCACGGGCGTCCCCTTGTGTGGTTACGACATCGCATTCCTCCCTCTCGCGTCTTACGCTTCTCGCGGTATCCACGAGAAATGTACACGGCATCGCGCACAATATTCAGCTAGATATAAAAGTGTCCACGGGGGGATGTCGTTCGAAATGAAAAGTAATAAATCTCCAGGCCTGCTAAATTCATGCTGTTCCTCTTCAAATACAAATTCGTATGTTAACATTTACAAATCATACGTTTCCCTCTAAGAGATAAATCATTATATAATAGATAAATCGTTATTACAATTTTGTACATACAATTGCAAAACGTGAGTCGCTGAAGCGGATTTTCATCAAAGCGACAAAACGATTGATTATTTCGCGTGAAAATGTCGAAAGCGGCGCGATATGTATAAGCGATAACAGTAATTGCTCGCGTGACCGTTGTCGGGCGAGAGGAATTTTCTGGCATTTATCCAAGATACTCGTCAAAAATACTCAAACATTAGCCACGCACGCTCGCATCTCGCGCGAAGAACGATCGTGTTACTTCGGCGCACGTCTATATTCGCTGGACGATTTCTACCGCGGAGACCGGAACACGCATGGCATCGTTCTCGCTATTATTCTCGTTCTTTCCGTCTCTTTTCCGAAACAAAAGGTCAGGAAGAGACAGAAAGTAAAGAGAAAACGGAGAGAGAAAGAGGCGCGGCTATAAAGGCATCGGCGCGTTGCATTGTCAGTGACAAAATAAGAGAGGGCTCGAGATCAGTGACGTCACTATCATAACGTACGAGCAACATATCGCATGACAAGAGGAGTCCCGGGAACACAGGACCTCGCTATGCTGACCCCGCTGACCTCCGCAGCTTTCTGTGCGGCAGCATGTCCCGGAGACCGCGGACCTCTAGAGCCCCGGCCCCAAACTGCGAAACATGCCGACACGGTGTGGCGCGTACATACCCTCGAAAAGGGCTTGCTCTTTCATGAAACTCACCGCTACGTTGGATTTCGGACACGAAACGCGATATCCGCAAATGTCGTTTCTTTCTCTCTTGTGCTTCTCACCGGGAACATTTGTGATACGATTGCAAGAAGCACGGTTCTCAACGACATGGCCTTTTTGTAGCCTTTATTTAATGCAACAGTTTATCATAAAATCATAAACCAAACACTTGAATGTATTTAAAAAATTTTCATTTTTTAAATATTGAATTTTTATTATTAATATAAATATTTGATTTTAATATGTGTGTGCTTATTCTCATTTTCGATTGTAAAAATTTTTGAACGTGTAAAAGTAAAACCTATTCATTGTGATGTTATTGTATGTACTTTATTTTCATTCTAATCTGGAAGTGTATTTACAGTAATAATCTCGATCAAAAATTTACGAGTTTACGAATCGACACGTATGCACGTTCATCCATCGGACCGGCATTTACCAGCAATAAGTAACGATAATTACAAGCTAATGGAGGCGATGCTCGCGCGTCCGGTACGCGCCGCGGTAGCGCAGCGGGTGTTTTGCATTCGATATTTAAATTAACCGATCGATCGGCCGTGTTCACCTCGCACATTATGCAAATGCCGTGAAAACACGTAAAAGTTTTCTGCAAAACCAATTACGCCGATGCGACACACCACCGCGCCCGCCAGAAGTTAATTGCAAATTTTTGCGCCGTACAATCATTATAGCCTCTCGTCTTTTCTCCTCTCACCGCTCTTGTCGATTATCGTGAAGGAGAAAACCAAAGAAAGAGAGAGAGAGAGAAAGAAAAATTATGAGAAGATCTTTTGCAATTCTGCGTAACCACGAAAGCTGGGCACGAGCCATCATTCTTGAAGAGCAAATTCGAGTCGACAGCGTATATTATTACTGCTTAAAGTAATGGAAACTGGATAAAAGAGTAACGAAATATTCATAAGCGTTAACTACGCGACGTAAATGCAAGACCTTCACCGGTAGCAACAAGACACGTTCGATGCCGACAGTTTATTCTTCTCCCGCGCATTTAACATATCTGGTTGAAGTAATAAAGATATGTTTTGCTGTGCATGCTACAAGCTTCGATTCGGTGTAGAACGTCTTTCAATCGCGATGTTCGAAAAATATTTCAAAGTACCTTCACGCTATTTTCTTGCTTATATGTTATGCGGATGCACAAATGTGAAAGGAACATATATCTGTGAAATGTAACCGACGCAATTACAAGAGATGTAATGACGAAGGTGTATTTAATTCGTGCATTTAACTCAGATATATATTGTATTCTCTTTAAATTGCACAGCTTGTTTCTTTTTAATAAACATCTAATTGCAGTTGTCATTATATGCAATTTTATCGAATTTCTCATCTTATTGCATGGTTGAAAATCAACGCAGGAAACACACATCGAGCGCAAGTTCAATAATGGCGATCGTTTGTCACGTGGGTTCACCTATTTAAACATCACGATCGGTCGACAAGTGTCGACAGAACGACTGCGTTAGCCTTGATACATTTCGCCTACGCGCGGCGTTCGTTCGTAGAGAACGTGCTTTTCCATCTTCCGCGTGTCGTACACCACCTACGTGGCCTTTAGCTATACCTCAAGGACAGCATCCCGCACCATCATTATCGCGACTCGAACACGCGTGAATAGGCGGTGCAGCCACCACGGCGATGACGAACCGTAAAGCTCACCTGAGGTAAACATCCTCCTCCGCTCGTTCCCGTTTATTCGCGCAACGTAAAAACAAGTTATCAAGAAGTTATAAAAATTCATTTTTTTCACCTCTCTCTATTCTCGCGGAAGAGCGATGCCTGACCGCGTAACGTTCCTGTAATTTCGTAGGAACGTCGTTTCCGTTTCATGGAATCGCGCGTATTTCGCGAAAAATCATTCGGAGATTGCGCAACTCGCGAGTCGAGAGAGAAAGAGAGAGAGAACAGTTAATTGGATTGCGTAATGATAGTTAGGTGATATAAAAAGTGGGCGGTAATTAATTCTATAATGTCGTATCCGCCGCGCCGGCGTTGATCGCGTGCTATTACTAGATATTACAGCAACCGTTTTTTGAAACCGTGTTTCATGAGACACCTGAGCTCTGACTCTTACAGAGAACATCACGAGTTTGTAATAAAAGACTACTTCCCAGAAAGTAATAAAAAAAAAAAAAAAAACCATTACTCGTTTGTTTTTAACATAAAAATTATGTGATACGCACGCAGCGCATGTCAAAAATTCTGACATGGAACTACTCACGTGGAAACGTTCTGCAAAACGCGTGGGCTAAAACAATTTCTCAGTAAGAATAATTTAATTAAGATAATCGCTTGTTTATGACGACGTATCGCGACACGTGGCTTATCTCAGTGAAATTCGTTTTTGCGCGAAGAGAAAGGACGCGGCGCGACTTAATGGTCCGGATTTCAATGTGAACGAGGCGCGCATATACTAAGTAGTTATTCTTATCAATGAATGGACGCAGCGATATGTGATTTAAATTCACGAGCTCCTCGAAGCGAAAAACGAAGAAAACGCGGTACCAATGCCTCGTGGGCAGAGCGCAATGTGTATTACGCAAGAGATAAATCAATGATCCAGACGCGTGTATATAATTTCAATGCAATCTCTGTCCACGCGCGACACACGATGCATAATTTCCATCGCGACAACACTGGGAACAAAACTTGCAAAATACATGATTTTCGAAGTAAATATCCTCTCGATATTAGTGCAATTATAATCCTAAGTGAATAAAAAATGCAAAAATAGATGTTTCAGATGTCATCGGATTATAAAGACGTTTAATGTCTGTACGCTAAAAAGTTGCAAAATTAATTATAAATGCATTAACAATATCGTTCAATCTAAATCAAAGATCGAAGATAATGTACGCAAAAACGATGTCACCAAAAGATATCACACTAATTTTATAAATTAGTCACGCCACGCTGCATCTATCATGTTTTTCAAACTTATTTTATCGAGCATCGTAATCTCTCCCTCCGTTGAGCGTATTGCAAGTGAACGGCGGCAGATCGTAATACGCTCCGCGAGATATTACCGCGAAAATTGCTGGAATAAAGCCGATGAAAGGCAAAGGCGAGGCACGAACCTTCAACGTTGTTTCGCACCATGCGAGGGCATGCCGGGTGGTCGGCCGGTCCATTGTGGGTTACTGGGTCTAATTAGGTAATTAGCAATTTGTATCTCGCCTCAATCAAAGTCTTTGCGTAACCGCCACTCGAGGCTACGCTTTGCCGAGGAATTCACGCAGATCGTCTCTCTGGACGATCACTCTCTTTGCTCTTACCTCGATTCAATCGCGGAACTTGTGAAAGTGTCCGCAAAAAAGCAAGAAAATTGACGAAAAAAACGGGACCGTACGTCATTTTTCCATCCGGTACTTTTTGCTTCTCACAGGACACGAATAATTATTCGCGCGCACACAGGCCGGTAATTATTTTCATCGTCGTCCTTTTTTTCGCCTCGTGAATCGAAGTCTCTTGCGGAGAGAGACGCGCATCGATCGAGATGATCGTGTGTGGCGGTATCGATTGTGGGAGTTTGCGAGAATGATGATGTCGCGCGAAAAGTTCGCGACTCGGAACAATTAATCGCGACACTTGAGAAAAGTAGGTGCGCTGCCCTGCAAGTTCTTTGATTTTGTGCGTACGTGCATATATATGTACATATATATATATATATATATATATATATATGTACGTATGTATGTATATATATGTGCGTAAATTGGGCGTACTTTATGTCATGCGTAATTTACGCGTCGCTCGCCGCCTTTTCGCTGCGAGGTAATGAAATGGTAATAACTACGTTACGATATTCGGGGACGAACCACCGCCGTTGTCGTCATTACATCGCTAATGTGGGAAATGGTGTGCGCGACCGTGGCCGGCAGAAAGAAATCGCCACCGCCGCATCGGCATGACAGGTTTTAAACGTTTAAGAGTGACATGAATTCTAAGTAGCCAGGCGAGAAAGCGCGTCGCTCCAATTTCCGTGTGACGACGTTACGTTACCTCGAAGAAGCGCGCTCAAAGAAACCAAGGTCACACAGATATCATTGAATAGAACAGTAAAATAGAATAGAATTTCCAAACGAGACCTCTCAAACAAGAAGATCTCTAAATAAGTACACATGTCGCTATGAAAATTACGATCGCCACCGATTGACAATCTGTCTTGAAATCTTTGAAAAAACGATTTCATTCCCGATATAAATCATAATATAAAGATACGCGATGTTTGTAACTCTCGATAGAAAAAGCAATGTTTTTTAGTTACTAGGTTTGTTCAAGTGCCAGTATCTTTTGCGAATAGAAAGGAAGAAAGGAGACGGCAAACAGAAGAGGAGGAAAGCAACAGTATGCACACTATTGCACATGGTGACGCGCCGGGTCAGGTGGCCGATCGATTTGCCGCGGCCACAATAGCGCGTGGGCCGTGAAATTGTCCTGCGAGCGATCTCGCGCGCACGCGAGATCTCTTCGAAGCCTTGTATCTCACCGTCATAGTGACAAAACTCCGCGAGACGCGAGAGACTTGGTCGCGTGTTACTCTATCGGATCTTTTTGGTCAGACAAGAACTTTATCTTATTCTTCGACCTTGGAGAAAAATAGACTTGACGAGTAGTTTATTTATTAAAAATATACTTGACGAGAAGTTTATTTATTTTGCCAAAAAGTTCGGCCAAAGATTTTCTTAATGATTTAGTTAGTTTAGTTTATAGCGTTTGGAATAATATTGTAAATTAAAATTGTACATTATTATTCATTAAAAATATAAAAGAAATAGTTAAAAACAATATCGACAATTATTATTGCTGCAATTTTATTATTAATATTAATCACGAGATAAAGTTCTGCCAAAGTTTCTTAACTTGTTGGCAATGGTAGATGAGACAATTGAATCGTATAATTAGCGTGGCAAACACTCGAATAGACGTCTTCGGGCACGATTACTCGCGGAAGGAAGAGAGGATGTCCCGTTGAAATTCGCTACACGTAAGCAATGCACGACAATCGGTTCTGAGCAACGGAGGTTAACGTTGACATTCGGTCACCAGAGTTCCTTGGCTCAAGAGATTCCTGTGTTTCACCTAATCCTCCTCCTACTCCTCGTCTTATATTCCTCATCGTCGCAATCACGCTCTTGCTCGCGACGCGGCCGTTCGATCGGCCCCATCCTTGAATACTAACGATCGTTACTTCCTTCCTCCCGGCGATGTTTTCTGTGTGTGTCGCTGTTAGTCGCTGAATTTTAATTTGCCGTCCTGTTTCCATGCACTAATTCTTCCGTCGTTGTTTTTGCCATTACGTCCCAACACGTGTGCAAATCTCAACAATGTTTTATGTAAAATTAATTTTCAAAAAAAAAAAAAAAAAAAAAAAAAACAATTACAGCAACGCCGCTTAAGATGTAAAATAATTGTTTCGATCGATCGGAAGGCACGTGGCCGAGCAACGCGACGTTATAAAACAGCGTTGTTACGTGCGTAGGCTGTGCGCGCAATCGCTGCCTGAACGTGCTTCTTTTTTTTCGCGCATGCACGCGCGCGCGATTTTTGCGTCCGCAGCACACTCGCCGATTTCAATGCGATACTTTCTGGCTACGACGGCTCCGATTCGACATATCTCGATCCGGTTCGCCCACGAGTACCCGAGGTACTCGTGGCGCGCGTATGAATATGCAACGATAAAGTGCGATTTATTTATAAGTATGACGCCGAAGATCGATCCCTCCACAGCGGTCGCGCGCGGAAAATTATGCGTGCTTATGGTCGAAATGCAAAATCGTGTTGGAAAAGGTCTTTATCCGGCAAAGGCGTTACAAAATGTTGAAAACTTAAAATCTTGTTTTCTTCCATCTTGTGACGCTAAACTGTGATTCGCGTCAACGTAATACAAAATATAGATAATATCTAAAAAAGACGTATATCTTACATTTTTTCAAAGACTTGTCAAATAATTATGGTCTATAAATCG
The DNA here is from genome assembly GCA_014825455.1 of Pseudomyrmex pallidus. Classification (NCBI taxonomy): domain Eukaryota; kingdom Metazoa; phylum Arthropoda; class Insecta; order Hymenoptera; family Formicidae; genus Pseudomyrmex; species Pseudomyrmex pallidus. The sequence continues at coordinate 20,552 of QVNV01011093.1, read as the reverse complement.
TACAGTAATATATCTCATTAATATTTTTAAAGAAAGAGACATTGACGATTTTAATGAAAGTCAAAGATGCGCGGTTACATAATGTACTTTTTTTGCGAAAATTGACGGAATTTATACAAAGGGTTGCAAGTATACAAAGTGGGTTAAGTATCAGAGGTCTGTCTCGGCGAGACCGTAAAAGCGGGCTTTTACGGTCCAGCAAAAGACGAAAGTTACGATCCTGCTTTTCATTTAATTAATTTCACCGTCGCCGTGAACCAACTTGCGCGGTCGCCCTCGAAAATCAGGCGATTGTACATGGCTTTACGTACGCGGTTCGTTTGCGCGAAGCAATGAAAAACGCGGTTTTCGCAGTCGCGTAATTGGCCGTCGCGCCGGTGGACTTTTCAAAGTGGGACCAACGAGCGATCATATAATTAAATCCGGTAAAGGCGCGCCGTGTCTCCGCAAACCGGGTTTACTTTAGCCGATAATGCGCGCGACTTTTGGACGTTTAGAAGAAAAAGCGCAAACGTGCTGCTCGAATTGATGGGTTTTTCTTAATTTTAACCCACCTTCCGGAATCGAGAATGCTGTAAATCCGTCTTGTTAACTGGATCATACAAAAAGATTCCATTAACATAATGTATGAGCACATGCTGACATCGAATAGTTGTATAGTTCGAACAAATACTTATGTAGTACTTACTGTAGCTGTTTAATCATCATCTGATGTTAACACAAGAGATATAAAGGAGCGACTTTAAAAATAAACACATGTTAGGATAAATACACGAAATTTTTAGTGATTTTTTTTATAGTTGCCGTAAATCCTCGGGTTACACGATGTCTTGTCTTAATATATAATGTATTTTTTATCGGGATGTATTACCTAGTATTTCCGTCGGACATGTAACGCCGATAAATGCAACGGTACGAAGGTCGGTAGCAAGGTATGAAAGATAAGAGAAGCGTGACGCGCAGTGAAACTCACCCAGAGGCTTGCTTGAAATACATTTGGCATTCCTATCGTTGATGTTCGTACAGATACGCCGATAAGCGTAACGATAACGATCGATCTGACATCGCGATTATACTTTTTTTTTTTTTTTTTTTTTTTAATTATGAAATCTCTCGTAGATATCGCTTTGTGACGCCAATTAATGCTCGGCATGAAATTCGTTTCACGCGATGAAAATGTCTTTGCATTCCACATCGTTCTTTAGCAGATTTAAAAATCTCTCTTGATATCTTTTAACTGAAAGTTAAATTTTGTATTTGTAAGCTAACCATTATTTTATTATTATTTTTTATTTAATTTGTTCTGAGAATAGTCGACGGATCAAACCGTAAAAATTTACAATTGTTAAATAAAATTACAGTATACTAAGATCCTGTGTTTAAGCTTTTGTTGGCGATTTTCAATCTGCAATTTTTTAGAATTTAAAGAGTTAAAAACAGTTTTAAAAGTACGAGATGTGATATAAAAATGACTACAATTATCACAAAAAAAAAAAATAAGTAACAAGAAAGATTACGATGGATATTCAGCAAAGTCTCAAATCGGTCCGCACCCTTCTGCTGCGAGAATTTACGATTGTCCACGCGAAAGCGTAGGTAATCGACGATGATATCATCGTTATAAATAGGTACGCCTCCTGTCTCTCGTGTGCGCATATGTACGCGTGTAGGTACAGCTCTCACACGCAAGTCTGCACCTACCTGTCTGCACGAATATGTCCGCACTGTCTCTTTCTCGTATACCGTCGCACGCACACGCGTCAAAGTGCGCGTACACATACAGGTGATTGAGCTAAGTATCGGTCAAAATTCACACGATAAACTTTGAGATTCGGCAACAATGTTAAAAAAATACAGTTACGTGAATTTATTTATTTATAACGCTTGATATATAACAATAACAGTAATTTCTGTGAAGAAAGGAAAAGTTTTTCTTTCTCTTAATTAGCAATAACAGTTGATATGTTCGACACTTCTATCCATGGGAAGTCGCGTTTCGAATACAAAACAAGCAACTAGCTCAAAGAATAATTTGCCGATTGTCGGCGCCGATAATTGTGCGGAAGTGACGAATAGGTTGGAGAGCTGCACTTTGCGCGGCGATAAAAGTTCGACGTGGCGCAGCGCGCAATTTTTTATTGGATAAAAAATCGTGGATTCCGAATCGATAATCGAGCAGCGCTCGCGAATCGGCGTGCAACGTGCCGAATAACGAGCGGATGATTACAGCCGCTCGTGGGTATAATGGCGAGGATGCCCGCGAATGTTAAAAAGAGCCTTTCTCTCGCATAGTCTTCTTCGATTATTATAGGCGTCTTCGAGAGGATGCTCGTCATACAATATTGTGGCGCGTGTAACTGCAACGACGCACGCTGCAACGAACGTACACGCATAATAATGACGAGTACCGCAGCGTGCGATTTTAATCGGAAGCGATTGTCAGGCGAAGACCGTTAGATCTTCATTCATCGTTTATTCCGGACGTCAAGAGACGTTTCCGTTTTTAAAACGGAAGAGGTCGATGAGTCGCAAAAAACAGTGACGGAGTAAAGTAGACTACCTTTATAAATTCAAGCAGTTTCGCTAAATTGAATCAAGATGTTTTTTTTTTTTATGTAAAAAAGATTTTGTTAAAATGTACTCACATTCTTTGTTGCGATCCATGGCATGCTGGAGCGGGGAATCGTCAACCTCCGCCTTCGGCGGCGATTGATTGCCTTCGGCCATCTCCGATCCCGATCCTGGAACAGCACTCGCGGTCTCTCTTCTTTCCGTATCTGCCGCTGCTTTATCCTGCTGCGGCAAGGATTTCGTCCCTTTCTTACTGTTTCCAGTGTCCCTGCAGGTCCAAAGATCGGATCGGAAAGAAATAAAACGCCGCCGTTTTGTGAATTAATCTTTGATACATCCACCCTGCATCGTGTTGTCGTCTCGAAGAGAGGCCGATCGCTAAGATCGAAGCTTTAAGTGTCAATCGGATTCCGAAACCTTCACTGTCGAAGCATGTTTTTGCAATAAATGATGAAATGACGGATCAATCAACACTCAAGCGAACGATGTTTTCATAAGGAAATGTCAGAAACGATTGCGCCGTTCTTCTCTTCGAGCTCGAGACGCTTATTCGCAATAAATTGACAAAATGTTTTATTTATGTCAAAATGTAATACGCGCAAATAAGACAATCTAATTCTGTATGTTACAATTGACAAGAAATTGAATTTTTTTAACAATGTAAATGTTTTTTATTTTTATATATGCACAAGTTTAAGCATTATACGAACGTAAATGAGGAACGTCATTGCAAAACTGGCAATCTCCTGATCATTTTTCAGAAGTTTTGAGTTATTATATTCTATGTGTAATTTATTATTTAATCTACATTGTGTTATCAATATATGTATTCAAAAAATAGCATAAACCTATTGAAATCAATGTTTGAAAATCATAGCTAAGCACTGCAGTTAGAACAGTTTCTCGTTAATTCTCAAAATTAAAAAATCCAAATAATCTTATACCATATATATAGAGAATGTCTCGCGCGTGCTCTTTTACTGGCAAAAGAGTAAGAATAATCGACTCAAGATAAAAATATTTATATCATGATGGACATTCACGCGTTATGAACAAAATGTCACGCGAAACAGTCGCCCCCGTATTCTGACGAAAAAGTGCTGAGAAAATTGCGCGTACGGCGCTCTACTGTGTCCGTAAGAAAAGTGGCGAGTCGATTAAAAATTTTAAAGCGTTGAGCCAACGATGCAGGGAGGTAGTTTAAGATCCCGAAGGGAAAGTTCCGAGAAAAGATTACTCGTCACAGCTGGAGATAGGAAGCCGGTCGTTAAGAGCGTTTATATTCTCGCGTAACGATTACACGCTGGTACTGATACTAAATTGCGGGTTAATCGCTCGCATGGTGGAGCCCTAGCCGACCGTACGATCTCGCAACTCACAGAGACGGATTAAGTCGCTCGCAAACTCAAGAAGTACGCGAAAAACGATGTTAAACGCTCAAATATTATTTAAGAAAGAAAATTTATACCACTGCTTTATATCTCACATTCTAAAACAAGAACACAAATTTTATTTTCAATTTTAAAATAATAAAATAATATTACAAATGTTTTATTTATTACTTTCCATGTATTTTATGTTATTAAATCGAGATTTCGTAATAAAATTTTCAATGCATCATAAGATTTCCGATAATTCCCGTTTAGAGTCCAACGATAGATTATATCTAGCGGCTACTTAGCGGCATGTCTTCTTCCAACTTTGCGATCGCGATTGTCACAAGGTCGGTGCAATGCATTGCTTCTTTCACGCTGCATCGAGCGCTAAGCTTCGCCGCGAATTAATAGAAATAATGTCTCTCCGAGGTAACGCGCGATGCAGAGACGAAGCGCCAAAGAGAAACTCGTTAAAATAATCGAGACAAGTATCGAGCGATGAACGCGCAATCGATTATGAGTATACGCGTTGTTGTCTTCTATTTACATGAGAGTACCATATCGATTACCTGCGTATATAGAAACCGATGGAAAGTGCTAATGCGACTCGAATATTCTCTTTATTTTGCTATTTTTATGAATATTCGACTGATTTAAGCAATCTCTCTTTTTTTCTATTGCATAATAATCTGCATACAACGCTGCGTACAAATATAATCTCACCTCTCGTATTTGGCGTCGCGTCTAGGGTTTTTCTTATCCTTATCCTTGTAGCCGTCGGCCTTTTTTGCCTTGGACTTCGACTTGGCGTCGCCTTTGGCGATCTTGTGCTCGCCGCCGTGCTCAGTGACGATGACCACGGCAGCGCTGTCGTTGCAGGATTGCGCGCCGGAAGCGCTCGAGGACGTGGAGGAAGACGATGTCGATGCTGCTCGGCTGTTAGTGTAATCCTGCATGAGGAGCGTACCTCGTTATCTCGTATTTGTTCAACGAGCGCGCCGGAACGGTCATCGACTGCGTATTCCAAGCCGCCGATTCTGATAATATGAAGAAGGGAGAAGAAAATATGCTTACCTTAAACCACTCCGGATAAATCGCGCTGATGGTATCCAGAAGGTCTTGATCGAGTTGAATCCTCCAGAACGGGGAGCCGCTGTCCAACCTGTGGCCAGACTCTGAAAAAACAATTAAACAAATCGCAATTTAATTTATTTTAAAAATTCTTAAACTTTTTTTTTTTTTTTTTTTTTTTTTTTAAATAACCGCAACTTTCTAAGATTTCAATAAATTATCTTAAACCTCGCATTATCATGTGTACATATATCATTTATATACATACATATGCGTGTGTATATAAATTATATAAATGCGTCAACATCTCAATAACGAGAGAATAACAAGCGTAAAATAGAAATTAAAATGTGCAAGTATCGCGAGGCGCGAAAGTCGAAATCCTCGAGAGTCATTTTGCTACATAAGGGTTAATAGCGCCTTACGAGCGTAATACGCCTAAAGACGTATCAAAACCTCACGGAATGCCGGTCTCAGCGTTTCTTTCGCGCATTCCAAGGGATTCCCTGCCTAATTTAAACGTTCGTCGAGTATCGAGGAATCACCCGATGAGACTCTGGAGGCGAAGAATGACTTCGAGCACTCGAGGACCGCGTCTTCGCGAAGACGCACAGAAAAGAACGGGAAGGGGCAGAGCTCCCTCGTTACAGTGACATTCTACGGGCGAGACGCGTGCCTTGCTTTCGTAATCGAGGATCGAGGGGAGATGAAAAACGAGGAACGTTATTCCCAAGGGACTTTCAAATACTTCGATCAACGAGGGAAACGCGATTTTTGCGATGCAGTTAAAATAGAACGCATTTTCTAGAACACGTCGACCGCCTTACCTTTGGTTTTACGTAAGCGCGATATAAACCAAGCGCGTTAGCTCTATTATAACTTGTGCAAGTTGAGAAAAAAATTTGCAAAGAGACCATTACTTATAAAACGTACGTAAAAATTATTGAAAATATTAAAGTTATGTGTACAAACTGATCAGATTTTTTTCCGCTTCCCTTGATGTTTGGTAGAGAAAAGAAGGAAGACTTTACCTTAACCCAAAAGAAAAATGGATTATGCCGTGTGATGCCGACAGAACAACATAAATGTTCAATCAGTATGCGCGCGCAGTGGACAATTCGCTATAAATCACGCGCCGTGAATCATTCGCCGACATAAATCTAACCTCGGTCTTTGATCAATAACGCTTCTAACCGGCCGGACGCATTAGTTAAACGTGATACTAGTCGCCATCGTTTGCGGGACACGCATCCCGCGCTAAATTCAACCCCGTGTGTTGCCTACATTCGATTGGAAAATCACAAAAAGCATCGATGATGCCGATTGCCTAATAGCGCCAATTTGAGAATCCATCACAAAGCGATACATCATCGGCGTGAATCTCCGTGTGTTAGCGATTAGATTTATCGAATGTGATCGCAGTCCACCGCAAGGTTAATGACACAAGAGTTCTTTAATATTTGATATATATTGCGATTTTAAGTACAGATATACTGAATCTTTTCTCTTTGAATCTAAACGTAGATACAATTTTATAAAACTATTATAAAATAAATCCACCAAACTTGGTTTCAAAATTCCTTGACTTTTCTTTGCTTTTGATCGCATATTTTAAGCAGAATAAGCATCTTCCAGCCGCGGGAAAGCAACAAACATCGAACATACGAGAGGAGAATCTCTTATCCACTACAGGATATATTCCGCGAAAGATCCCGAATGCGAAATGCATTCCTCGGAAGCGGCAGCGGCTACGTTGTATCGGCAGCGGCCGTCGAAATTCGGGCAAATAAATCTTGCGCTTGCCTTCTCTCTTTTTCCTCTCCTCTCGGGTTCCCTTCGCGATCCAGTTGCGCGCGCGCACGTGTACACTACGCGTGTGTACGTACACTACGCTCAAAAGAGCAAATGCGTGTTGTTTCGCTCTTAGGTCTGCCATGTCGAAGCTTCTGAGTCACTCGATCCGCTCGTCACAAGCTACCCGTTGCATTGGTAGCTGCGAAAAACTGCACGATGCACTTCGAGAATGTTGTCGGCATGTACAGGGTGTTCCTCTTCGGCGCGCAAATTTGATTCGCTCGACAAGAACCGCGTTGCATCCTCTTGCTGCTTCGGGTCGTTCTTCTCGCGTGCGTCTTTCTTCTTTTTTCTCCGTCATCATAAAATTTTCATCGTGAAATTATGAAGAGTGATCTCTCTTCTTATCAACGATCGCGCGGTCATTGCGGAATTCACGGAAATGTCTATTTCATATTATCCGACATTTTAAGCATGATTTAATTAATTGAGAAATCTATGAAGGTTCCGATATATATTTCATGCATCAATTCTTAATCAAAGATATTTTCATTTTGTTTTTATAGCGCATAAATGGCATACGTAAATGCTAAATGTTACCAAGTGGAATCCGCACGCAAGGAAGATTAAAATTTTCTTCTGTCTTATTGTATTGAGTTAAATATACGAAGACACAGTCTCTCAAGCCGAAGAAAAGATAAAGAAAAGAGCACGAAGAAAACAGAGAGAGAAAGAGAGATAGAAAGAACCTCCACAACGCGGAGATTCTCTTACAATAGCCGTAAGTTTTGCCGTTCATTAAAGGCGAGGTCGTGGGTCACAAGAAACCGCCGTGCTTTGTACTTCGTTCCTACACATACATATGTGTATGTGTGTGTGTATAGTTCGTATATACACACACTATATATATGTGTAAAAGTTACGTACAAACAATATCCACGCGCGTGGAGATATATCTTTTTTCTTACCGTATTACTATTAAAAGCTCGGATTACATCAGCTGTGTTATAACTTTTAATCTAGAATTGACAAGTCCTCTATTATTTATTAGTTAGTAATTTTTGATTAAACGTAAATTGTGTTGATTGTTTTCATATCTTTAACTTTCGATTTTATAAGAAATAAAAAAGAAATATAACTATTTTTCACTTATTTTTGCAACAAACAAGTCGACACGGGTATAACAGACGTGATAGCAGTTATATAGAAGACCGGACAAGATCAAGGTATGAATCCGAGACACCGATTATTCACAGCGAATGTAGAACCGATCTTCCTTCGGTAGTACAAATATTATCGCAAAGACAATAATTAACGCGTAAAACACAAATTAATCGCAAAATGCGTTTTTACACGTATTTCTCGTTATAAGGCACATGCGTTATTTAATATATCCTGTCGGTCGTAAAGTTTTGATTGGAGAAGCACGACGTGATACTTAGAAGAAAGTATGTATCGCTTCCTTCCGAAGGAGGTATCAACGGCCGGGATCCCAAAGAATTGCTCTAACGAGTTACTCGCGCGCTACAAGTAGTTAGAGTAACTCAAGCGACTAATCAACGACGGAGGAGGTGGCGCGTCCACTGTTCTCCTCCTGACAGGATCCTCTCGAAGAAGACGCGCGAGCGAACGTTGCTCGCGTTATACTACATACGGGGTGTCTCTTTGTTCTCTCGAGCGTCCCACATGGCTTGCATTGAACCGGTACGATTATAAATTGCCCTGAGAAAGCGCGGATGGCCTATGTGGCGAGCGCATCGTGGCGGCCGGTATGCACTCTCAGAGGCATACGAGAGACAACGAATGCATGCATGCATGCATGCGCGCGTGCGTTTGCTCGCTCGTCCGCGTGAAACACGCACAAGCGCGAGAGAGACTTATTTACCGGAGGTACAGGGCCCACTTAACCCGTAACCTCCAGCCAGCTTCGTATATCTTGTCGACAATGCGTACCAATGAATTCAATACCGCCCGTCCCTCTTTCACTTTTTTCGCTCCTCTTTCAACCACCCTCCGCGCCTAACTTCCTCAATAAAATTCGCTCCGAGAAATATGGTGCAACACCATCGAATGGTAGCGTTTAACGCTTTATTTCGCATAATGTTTTCGCTGGTTGTAACAATTTTTCAAGTTTCGACGGTAAAAAAATAACACAAATAAAATGTCAGGGAACAACTTTCCAAATTTACTCGATAATCCGTAAGGAGTCAACGACACCATTATACTGGCTTAGCGACTCCTTCCGCTCGGATTATTTCTTCATCACGTGCTATCTCGACGATCGCGCGTAGGCGGGACGCGGAGCGGAGATCGTCTTGATCGAGCGCACGTTCGATCAGCCGGATCGAGCGCGCTACCGATCCCCGCCGTGTGGAACGGATCAACGATACCATTGAGTCGCGCTGCGCGCGATTTCTCCTTGGCGAAGGTAACGCGATGATGGATCGTGGGTGGACGCGAGGTGATCGCACGGAAGAGCTCCAATGGTCGTCGAATTGAAAATGTGTTTTGTTTGGAGTGTATACCGTTTGGATCTCCGTACATCGACGTCGTAACAGCCGGTGAAAGTCTCGTTCCTGGTCGCGCAGGATGATTGATATGTGTTGGCGCAGCTCCGGCTGGACAACACATATCTCCCTTCACTTTGTCGCTAGTACAAATTTTTCATTCGTTGAATTTAGAGCGTTTAATCATTATTTGTTTTTGTTCAAGAAGAAATGTAAAATTAAATTAAAAGAGTTTAAGAAAATTTTGAAAAATATTGTTTCTATAAAAAGATAAAAAACTAATTACTTATTCAATCGAGTTTTTGATTCTCCATAATAGAGACATCAAGAGTATTGAACTATCAACTTGTTTTTATCTCTTTACGTTCATTCATCTTTCGCAAGTAGTAAAATGTTGAAATTATCCAGAAGTGTTACTAAAGCACATAATTATTGCCGTATATTTTCCATTAGATACGAGTCGATAATTAAATTTGCATGTCGAAAGTTTTCCTCGCCATCGCGACAAGACTGTCTCTATAATCGGCCAGCCAATATCCTGCACTTGGCTCTCGCCGCAAATATATAGTTGAGAATGACATCATCGACAATCTCCGTCATACACCTAACGCGCGCGCGTAATCGCCGAGCGAAGGCGTATCAACTGTGTCGTATCTTATTTCCGTCTTATTCCTTTATACTATCGCGATCTTTTACCGCGGATCGACGACAGAGACGGTGAAACGGCTATTTGTCGAGAGGGTTGAGATAGGTGAGAGACGGAGATAGAGAAAGAGAGAGAGAGAGAGGCGAGGGAAAGGATGCTCGTTCTTAAACGAGCGAGAAAAGGACAAGACAAGCTGTCGCGCGCCGCCGTGTGTAGGTCGCGTGTCGGCAAAGCGAGCTTACGCTGCGGTATAACTGGCCAAGCGTGAGATGATGAACAGCCTCGCAGCGATTCGCTAATAAGCCGCTACTGGTAATACATCTTCTAAGTTAACCCTCCGTGTTCTCGCAATATCTTACGTTAAAAAAGTCTTGTTATTTAGCTTAAATCTCATCGATTTCTAATTCACAACATAAAATTGTAAACGCATTTCCATAAAAAACCTTATGTATGTTTATCCAGATTCCTTATTTCTTAAGATAAAATATACGACATACAGGCACGATTTCTTTATATATATATGTATAATCATCTCCTCTTACGCTTTTCACACGTCTAACTGAAATTCCGCTCTGGCATGTACGCATTCCGCTACAGAAGACGCAAAACTCATCGCGAGAGCATGCAAATTGAACGATAAACGCGTTCGCACATTATCATACGATCGGACTAAATCCGAATCCGACTCCTTGTAGTATTCTCCGCTGGGATACCGAACCACAGTAACTTTGTGTAAAAAACTATACACAGCCGATCTTGCGAGAGCGACCCACGCGCTTGCGAGAGGTGACAAACAACCTAATGGCGCCTCGATAACGATCTCGTTTCGGCTTATTCCATCGTTTTGTTCTCCCCTTGAGCTCTCTTCGGCCACCAGATATGCTTGTACACAACTCGAAACCTTGTACAACACTCTCGTAACGCTCTGCCTTCGTCTTCGATTGCACGTTGCAAAATGATAAATGGCAGGATGCGCGGCAGAGTAGTAAAAGCTGGCCGAAGGTTGGGGAGATCGCCGCGGTACGAGCAAAATAATTTGCTACTAGACTTGCCGCTCGGCTCACTCGCTGCGCGGCACGTCCTTTTCATTAAAACTTCCGAAACGCCACCAATAATCTTGCGGCTATTATTCCGTATATTTACGATAATTGAATAACACAGTGAAATCGCGGCAAAAATGAGTAAGAGAAAAAGACAGCGAGAGAGAGAGAGAGAGAGAAAGAAGAACTCAGTAACGAAGAGCTTATCGACTCATTTGTTAATAACTCGCTATCGAATTAATTGCCTTTTTTATTTTAACGCAATTCTACATTTGCCGTAGTCGATTTTATCAATACACAATCCAGTTTTATTGACGATTAATTGGCATACATAAGTCGAGAAAATGTATATCGATGTTATAGCACTAATAATGCGCAATAAGCAAATACATATATCTATTTTCTCTCTCATTCTTTATATAATTACATGTATGCTTTTTTAATAAATATTTTTTTTTAAGTGGTCGCATTACAGAGCATTAAACTCCACTTTTTGATCGTACACCCGGTAGATGCACATCAGATCGATGTACGATCGGTCTTACGGGGGTGGTGGTCACGCGTGCTGTTGACCCGACGTGAACCGGTTCGAGTCACTCCTTTTTTCTTCTTCTTCATCGGAACTTTTTTTTTATTCGACCTTTCCTCTTCTCTCCGCGAATCTCGGCGAATATAGCGAAATGTGATGTCACGTGAGGAGGCGTGATAGGCTGTACGCGCGTGTGTGAACCCACGCGTGCTCCAGGTATGTACCTTCTTTGAAACTCGTTAAATCTTTTTTTTTATAATCGCGTAAATAATCGAAAACCATTTGACTTGTGAATACATTTCACAACACATTCATTTAATGTATCGCATCACGATACAAATATAACGAAATCACAACGATCCGATTCTATTATCGAGTAGTGGAGGATATATCTCGAATTCCTAATTAAATTCCTACCATATCATGGAGGAAGACATCATCATTTTCGTGGAGGTAATTAACAAAGAAATAAAAAGAAAGATGAGCCGAGAAAAAAGTTCGATAGCACGGCTGATATGAGAGTTGCTTGCACGGGCGCGCAAGAAACCCGCTCAATAATCGATATTGGCACGAGTCTGAGAATCGGTCGACCGGCCGGCGTGTCGGTATATAAAATTGCTAATTTTATATCCTCATGGATCTCGGCGGCACCGTGCCGCGCGCGACGCGAATATAAGAAGTGCCTAATTAATAATTCCGACGTATCCGCTGATTTTGTCGTTAAAACCGTGCGCGATTCTTTCTCTCTTGCTCTTCCACGAACAGCCACCGTTTCTTGGATATTTGCCACGGATTCGAAACGAGGGAGATATAGAGAAGAGCGATGAAATCGATCTCGATGCGGAATGCGAATTTCGATTTTCACGAAAAACAGACAAGAGAATATAAGATAAATATAAATTATTATATAAAATATTTAAAATAATATAATTAGAAAGAGAAAACGTTTGAAACGTATTTACGAAGTACATTATTAATATGTATAAAATCAATTTACGCATAACGTCAGTATTTAAAAATATGATTGTCTCCTAAAAAGTCGTTAAATTTAACTGAGAGCATTAACAGCCTTGTCCGTCGATTATATTGATAAAATGTCGATATTAAGTATCTAACAGCAAACTTAACTGATTAATACAAAACAAGCACAGCTCGTAAGCCGGTTAAAAGGAATTATACATGTTAGTTATGAAAGTTATTTGAAACATCAAAAAGCACGAACGAAGAAGACTCGTCCTCAACCGGCTCGCAACTTACAGCTGCATTAATTACCTCGTAAGTTACACCCACGAGACTCGCGGGAATCTCTGGCAGTCCCCACGGGTGGTTCCTCTCTGGCTAAATTGCCGTACAATTAAGCGCCTCTTTTTAGGAGCCGGACAAATGGGAATGACTTAAGACCGAGGTAACATTCACAAATAAAAAGAACGAGTACCTCTTTTGTAAAGCATATATGTATATCGTGCGACCAACGTAGCTTTTCATAACTATTGTAAACAAGCATTACAGCTGTGATTAATATTGTATTGTGCTTGATCATGCAAAACATGAATATTTTAATAATTTTTTTTCAAACGTTATTACAACAAAAAGCTAAAAAATACGAAATAATTCTAATCTACAATTGTGTTTGCACAAAAAGACTAAATAAAGAAATATGTTCTTTAAATGATAATAATGTAAAGCAATAAACAGCGAATATAAAGATTGCTTAACGAGATCATCTCATTAATGCTACTATCAATGGCGCCTCTGAACACGTTTGCGAATTACGGGAGACCAAGGAGCAAATGAGAATCGCGGCACGAGCTGGCCGTGAAATCGAGGATTTCATTCGGTCCGCAAGTATTTCAGAATCCACGAAGAAGACGGACGTCTCAATCGACGTCGCGGAACATCCGCGGTGGTCGACAATGGCGGCCAATCGCATATATATCCCCAGTGAGTTGGTGTTCACGCCTGCTAATCACCCAAGAGTTCAGGCCTCGTACGAGGGTGATTAATGAATCGAGACCAAGTCTCAGGTACCGCGGGGGGACAAAGTTACGAGCAAACCTACCGCAGCCCTATATCAATCCTGATTTCCTGACGCTGCTTTCACAAAGGAGCCCTTTTTCTCCTTCTTCTTCTTCTTTTTCTTCTTCTTCTTCTTCTCTTCCTCCTCCTCCTCCTCTTTCACCTCCTTCTTTTCATGCCGGATTCCCTTGTGGTATAATACAATGAACCTTGAGGCATGCATCACCCTGTCTCGATTATTCGCTCGCCAAAGCATCCAACCAAATTATATTAAAATCTGCGCAACCATGAGACTACCGTTCTTCTTTGCGAATAAACGCGAGGTCTCGAGAAACTTGAAACGTCCATAAAAATAAAGTGTTTTGGTTTTAGTTTTCGTTACTAAAACTATCTGTTGATTTAATTTATTGTTAAAAGTAAAAGTGTGTCCATCAAGAAATAAAATGTTTTTCCAACATGTTTCTTTTTTTATCTTGTAAATCTCATTTTGCACGTTTAGTATAATTTTCATCATTTTCTCTATAAGGACACTCAATATTTTAATTGAAATATCCCGTTAACCATAATCTTGAACATTGCAGAATGTTCACGAATATCCCGAGCGTGTAATCGTATTATGTGCCTCACGGCTTAGAAGAGCGTAATATTCGCGCCGAGCGACTTTGGCAGGAATTCTAAGGATGCCAATGCAACGGCAAAGGATCCAAGAATTCGAACGATTCTGTCGGAAATTTCTATACTATGTCAGAAACACGAAGTGGGTCGTCGAAGAATTGTTCGCGCTTGTTCGCGCGCGTGCCTCGTACTCGCAGACACAACTCGTCTTTATTCTACGAGATAAAACTATTCATACCAAAGAGAGAAATGTACTCTCGATGAAATCTCCTCTTCCTCCGAGAGGTCCTTCATTAGCATCGATCGACGATCGTGCGGCGTGGGAGAGATTGTTTATCTTGTGCGTCGAAGATATTCCGAAAGGATCCTGCGATATTCCTGAATCTCGACACGAGTTTACCGCTCGTAAATTGTCGAGGTTAAAATACTCCTCCGAGGCTTGCATCGCCATCCACTGGGAGTTTTTTCACCGTATTTCTGTAGGTCACTTTGGCTCGACTGCGACGTTTGGCTTCTTATCTCGTTTCAAGCGCGTCTACGGTACGCCCATATGAGCTGCTCTTGCCCGTGGTAGTAACGATCGCATGTGTGTTTTGTGGTAGTAATATTGAGTCGTCAGAAGACACCCACGCAGTCGACGTGGAAGCCGGGCCGGAAAGGGCTGCAAAAATGAGCGAGAGGATTGCGCGTATCCTACGTGGAAAATGTATGTCCGATAAATCTTTCTTCGCGCGACGTATAATTAGTCTCAGCTGCTTTCCCTTCCTTCTCTCTTTCACTTCTGAATACTTCCTTCATTTTTTCCATGCGCGTATTTTTGAGATCCGTACCTCGCCAAAAAATCTTCAACACGCACGGTTAAAAGACAAAATAGAGAATTGACTCACTGCAGAGTAGTTCTTTTTAAAAAAAATTGCGAAAGCTTTTATATATTATTGAATTAGGTAAAACAAGAATTCTATATACATATATACAATGTTGTTAATGAAGTAGTAAGTATAAAGATACAAAGTAAAACATATTTTACTGATATCAATATTTCTCTCTGGGCCAATCTAATCTAGTAATCTATTTCTATACATCGTAAAATTACAATTAAATTTCCGAAAAAGAATGATACAAGCAACAAACTCGAACGGAACAATGGAGAATAACCTACTTTAATATATCAACCAATCTAAACGGTCGAAGGTCTTGTGAGGATACACGAACATCAATATTTACCTTCGCAGATATGCTAAACACGCCGATTGAGCTGTCAAGTTCTAGATTACATTTGTCATAAGCTATAACAGTTCTCGATGTTTTAATCTATGATCGGCTGTGCTTGGAACACGACGCTATGGCAATTACGTTTATCTGACACTCGGCACTCGTTTTGTGAATGGAATTCACACGAGACCTCAGATTGATCATTCCGTTTGTTTGAGCCAGCATCATAGACATTGCGATGTCTTATTAATTTTCAAACAAAGAAATCCGTACATGATCCATCTTTCTCCTTAATCTAAATATACATATGGCTTTCAACACTTTGCAATGTAGCCCATATAAATTCAAAAAAAAAAAAAAAAAAGCAATACACACAAATCAACGTGTAGAAATAATCAGATATCTTAATCAATTAAAAATAGGAAAGAGAAAATAAAATAAAATAAATTTTAATTACATTTAAAAAGTTGCTTTAAAAGAAGTGTAATTTGTACAAAAAGTAAGAACGACTAAGTAAAATCAATTGATTATTTTTAAGAAATGAGAATAATTTTTCACTTGTACGCATATGATTTATAGTGTGACTTTTGATCTATTCATCGATTAAAAGTCCAAGTTTCTATCTATCCAATTCATTCCATTCTGTGCGAACAAATCATAATAAATTACAAGACAGAATAAATCAAGTGTAAATCAAGTTAATTGTTGACGCGATGTAAAAAGCAGCAATGGAGCGTCAATAGCACAGTTGCAAACGCAATTTGAGAGTTGACGAATAGAAGACACAATGTGTAGCAGTTTGTCAACCACTTTGCTTATTACATACAATAATGCATTTTTAAACGTGTCTTAGTGCAAATTAGCCGCTGTTTTAGACGCAAATTTCATTATGAGGTTTATTGATCGGAAACTCGATTTAAATTGGTATATAATCGCCCTTTCGATTCCATGGGATCACAAGGCAGCATCTTAATCATCGCCATGACACTATTGTACTTACAAACGCGCTTGTTCGCACTTCCGCAGATAGCTATTAATTGCGAACGATGATTAATGATTTGATGGCGCGAACTCGATTTTCGACGCCGATGACTCAATGCATGATCGATACGAGTAGGTTCATTGTGCGGCAGAAATGGTCAAAAAAAGTACGCCCGATGTAAAAAAGAACATAATTCTCTCATAAGTGACTAATTATATTTAGAAATATCACACAATATAACAAAATTTAATATTAATATTTAAAATTACAAAATTATTACAACACATTACTCACGGAGAATCGACGATCGATGAAAATCAAAATGCAGATACTGCGGGGAAAAACAGAATCACGCCGATTATGCGAAAACATAATGTCGAATGGCATTACGAACATTTAGCGAGCTCGCATAAATCTGTGGAAACGCACAGCCGACGTATCTTCGCCCACGATATGACCATAATTTGCGACGAGACGGCCAAACACACGCATACACACACAGAGCGTCACGATCCGCCTTCGGAGGCTGTCTCACGGAAACAAAAAGTATGGAAGAGAGAGAAAGAAAAAATGCGAACGCAACGAAATCCACTTTTCATCCGATCGCGATCGATCTCTCGCCTACGATATTCTTCATCGTCACATCGTAATCATCGATAAACTGTAGCACTACGTCATTAAGTAAGCATTCCATCTCAGAAAAAAATGAATATTAATACGCACGCGATTTCGTATGTAATCCGACTGCGCAGATCCGCTTTGAATTAATCGCCGTGTTACATCAAAGTGCGCAACTGCGACCGTTGCGTATATACATATATTTGCAACGCGAAAATCGAGAGAAATATTACGGTACTTAAATGTATATATTAACGTAGAAAAATCGATTTCAATTAAGGTAATTTTATCTTCTTTATAAATTGCAGTTCAAGTTTTTGAGGTGTCCTTCAGATATTTAACACTTGCGGAACGTTTCTTGCAAGCGCGATTAATCCGAGGAAGGAGTAAGTAAGAAAGAAGATAGAAAATCGCGTCTTGTTAGCGGTTCGTTAGAACATGCGATAATTCTCTTTCTCTCCCGACATCGCAAAAAAAGCTAGCCTTTGGATAATCAAGCGGATAAGTTACCGTTCTCGTGAAGTATTTTAAAAATAATACTCGAGATACTTGACGTTACTTTTCAAAGAGCAAACGAGTTTAGAAAATAAGATGACTTATATATCAATTTAATTAATTAAAAGAATATTCACGATCGTTCTTTTATGTGTAATCATTATATAAACCAATATTCAATTTATATTCTGTCTCTTACTTTACACAAGTTTTAAATAGACTGTTATTTGCATATGTTTTATTTATTTAGCACATGAAAATTAAAATAATCAACATCGGTTTATCTGTCAGACACATGTGACGTAACAAATTTCGTAAGAAGCAAAATCCTATCGCGCATGCCAAAATGTTTGGATCAACAGAGAGTCGACGAAGTGTCCTCCTTATAATTCACAGGGGCGGACAGGCGAGAATCCGTGGTAAATTTGAAAAGGTCATTTTCGCGCCCAAGCCGTCGAACGGTGGCAAATTACCGTCGAACAATTTCACGGCGGCCAACCGTCGCTTAAATGTCGGTCGCCGGACTGACAGCCTAACGATCACGTGGCCGAATTGATGACTACCGTTACCTTAATCACAGGTCGGCAATCCCGGCTAACAAGTTAAGGATCGAGTCTGCGTATAGTCACGCAGTTGCAACTACACGGGCCATCGATCAGAGGAACCAGGACCTTCCTTGCGGCCGCGACTTGCCATCGTGCTGAGTTTTGCGTGTCCGATGCGAGTAATCAAAATACCCGACAACATCGCCACGGTAACCTTATTGCCTTACTACAAAAAAAGCAGATATTAAAAGTGGAGATTTCAACATTAAGTACGAAATAAGCCGTGTAAGTCGAGATTTTATTGAAAAAGATAGATGTTCTCTTTCTATAAAACCTCAACTACGAATTCTAATGGAAGAAAAAGAAAGGTTGGTTATTCAGTCCTTACTGACAAGTTTTAATAACTAACTAATTAAATTGAGCTTATTTTCCATAGAATATTTCGGGGATTTATTAAAAAAAAAAAAAACTGTCATATATAATAATTTCTTTCAAACGTGCAGCTATGACTCTCGCGATTTTTATGAATATGATTCAATTTCTCTCGATGGTCCTCTTCGAGATTATAGTGTGAGATTAATCGGACGTCTACCAGTAAATCGGACTCTCGTTGCGTTGCTAATGTTGTCGTTAACGTGTCGGGTTTCGAAAGATGCGCGCACCGCATCTTGGTTGCCGCGAACTCACGCGTATTACGCTCGGCGGCGTTTGTCCGACGTGATTGGCGCAAACGAGGAGATACATTCCCGTTCGCTTGGCGTTTATCTGCGATCTACCGATCGTTCGTAAAGGCGCGTCTTTGTACAGCTCGCAGGGTTTGATCATCCTTTTCCTTGCCGCGCTTTGCACAGCATCTCGCACGATCGACGTCGTTTGCTATCGCGTCATAGTTTCGACGCTTGTCGTGTCGTGTATTCTACAAAGCAGAACAAGCCGCCACTTATTCTGCTGCTCTCCTTTATCCGTTTCGTACTTATAAATAAATTTAGAAAATAAAATATATTGAATTGTATAATATAAATATTACATTGTATTATAAAGTATTATGAATTTTTACATAGTCTTACATAGAATGTTGTATTGTATTTACGCTGTGGGTATTGTGACATTTTAAACATGGAAATATTATTTGACTTTAGAGATTATATCCTTGTATTGATCAAACACAACTTTGAAATACCAAACGAATGAAGAATGAACAAACGAGATGAGAGTCAAGAAAATATTTATTTATTTGTGAATCCAAGACTACACACATAAAAATAAACAAATTTTTAGATTTATATTCAACTTTTGATTTTTTGAACTTAACCATTTTACGTCACACGTGCGCCGTTTTATTTCATTGCTACAATGAATTCATTTCTGAATAACGATCGTGTTTTTGTCTTGAAAGATCAAACAATTAAATCTGTGCGCGACGATGCGGCCATAGATTCTCTGTATCTCGGATAATTTCTTTGTCCATCGCGTGACGTTACGGTTGCACAATAGTACGCGCGAAGGTTCGACTACGAAAACGTCGGACGCGAGGAGATCCATCAATCCGAGGTCGGTCAGCGTATATCTCTTCGAGACGAGATCGTATCGATCGTATCGATCCCGCTTGTCGAAGCGCGCGTAGGTACGCGTGAGCTCGACGAAAGTATCGGGATTCCTGTTTGCTCGATTGACCACCAGAGGCGATTCCCGCATCTCTTCCCCGCGCTTCTTCTACGCTTCTCTATACGATCAAGCTCGGTGTTTGCGAATACATATGATCCATCGAGATCACAGGCAGCGACTTTCCCACGACCTTTATTCCCGCGTTTTTATTAATCGCTAACAGACTGTTCCATCTTTCTCTTTCTCTCTCTGTTTCTATGTGCGCGTACCCCAATATGTTTCCGATATAAACGATATATCGATAGATCTAACTGACTTTGTCCCGATTAATTATTTCAAACTGATCCCTTCAAACGTTTTCTGCTCAAGTTTGATTAATTATTTGACTCATCAGCAACGATGTGCTGATTAATTAGTACTAAAATATCGTAAACAAAACCTTCTCGTCCATATTCATTATATGTCAATATATCGTATGTTTATCTTGAACGGTCAAGTAGAAATAAGTTCCACGCGTTTCACGTACGAATATGAAGCCATTATATAGATTATATAATATATAACGTAGTCCATCAAGACGCTTTTTTTTATCGGCGTTCTCTCGATAAAGCACATCTGAAGATGCGCGATACCTTCCCGTCGAATCTTTCGCGAATGCGTTCCTCCGAGAACTGCGCGGCGATATTAACCCATTAACGGTTATAAATCGTCGCTGAATGGCACGTGAGTTGCCTGCCGAATGTATTTCGCGACATGCATTTCCAATGTCGAATATCGTGAATCTTCGCACTCATACTGAACAGGGTCGGATTTATTTGAGATTTTTTCAAAAACAAAAATAAAATTAACAATTAATAAAGACTTAAGGCTCGAAAGTTTCTAAACTACGAAATGAATATACGGTCATACGAGCCATTTTGCAGGATGTTA
>QVNV01011092.1:0-61227 GCA_014825455.1 Pseudomyrmex pallidus | reverse complement strand
ATGTTTCTGCACAACACCTTGGAAACGGCTCGTATTGGCCTTATATATTTCTTAGTTTGAAATTTTCACGGGCCTTTACAGATCGTTTGCACAAAAAATATTATTATTTATTATTAATATGAGAGAAAATAAATATATCGTAAATAAAACACGTTATAAAGACGTATTCAATTTGGAGGGACTTCCGTCAAAAACGATGTTTCCATCTCCGCATCGCATTGTTTCTGAAAACACGATGTTTAATAAAGTATCTAATAATAATTATAATCGTCATGAAACATTTGCGAAATCCAGAAATTGTAATTTACCGAGCTGTGCGACGGAGAACATAGATCAATTTCAGTTTTCAATGTCTCGAGCTCTTCTTTCTTCTTTCTGTTGAAGAACCCGAGTTGTATCAAACTCAGAACCAACAACAACAGCAACACTATTCCCAGAAATACTGAAACTGCTACTATCCACAAGGCTATTCGCTGCGATACCGGCGATCCCAAAAATGTTGTCGCGACCGAAGCGGTATCTGGTTTGTGATCCTTTCTCTGCACAACATTGCTAGGATGTATTATTTTAACTGCGCCTTCGGTCACATAAAATATAATATCTTTGTCCTTCATCATATCAGCTACAAAAAATACATACAACATGCGCTTTTTCTTTATTGATTGATAATCTGTACAGATGATCTGTATAGAAAATCTGTATACAACAAAACAAACATACCGGAAAAGTTTGACAGTTGTAGATTTAGCGTTAATTTTGCAACAGACAACGAACTTACAAACGGTCCGAGAACGCATTTGAGCTTCACGCAAGAGACCGCTTCATTTGTGCAATTAACGTACAACGTTCTGTTCTCAGACAGCGTACTCATCGTTTCGTTTTCTTTGATACTGAATTTTGCGTTCACGTTACTGTTCGTGATGTCAAATTGATTATCGATCACGTCATCCGTAGACGCGATCTCGTTAAATTCGACAGACGCTTCCGAAGATATTTCCAGCACATTTGAAATGTCGCAGAAAAACTCGCGTCCGTTCAATCTGCCGGTGGAGTCATCGATACTGACGATCGTTACGTGTTCGGTGTCGGACCGTCGAAATTGCGTCGGAATTTTCACGGTCAACAAAGCCTGATCGATACGACTGATGCCGAATTTCTGAACTTCGTAGTAGTGTTGGAATCTTATGTTGCTCACCGGTTTATCCGCATTCTCGCTTGAGTACCGGTACAAATTCTCCTGTGCTTTGCTATACACGCGATACGATAAAAACAAAAAGTTACAAAAACTTACTTACGTATTATGCTTGTAAATCGAGAAGTACCAACCCGACGATCGCCACGTCGATATCCACTTTGAAGTACAGAGGGATAAGATAACTATTGTCATCCCAATTCATGTCAGTGCTTTGAGTACTGATGTTGGCCCATATTTCCACTTTCTTCACATCGTGTTTCACCGTGCTCGAATCCAATTGCAACGTCAAGCTTTTCTAAAAGATAACGAACTTGTACGGTCTTTTATCTGTCGAAACTGCTCGCGTGTGAGAAAGTATCGTACACTTGTTCTAAGAGGATTGCCAATTTCGCAGATTATTTGCAGGATATTGTTTATCCGAGAATCTTCCACGCACTCGGGTGGAATACTCGCCAACGGCAACTCTTCGATGAAGACATGCACTCTGGTCTGATACGCTGGCTCGCCTCGATTGTGAACGTGAATTTGCAGCGTGATCTCCGATTCGGCGCCGATGATGTATCTGTTACCAAAAGAGTTTGTCGACAACGCCACGTTAAGATCGGACATGCACACGTCGTCCTCTCCGCAGTCCACGGCGAACAGCAGTCGTATCACATCTTCGAGCTTGGAACGAGACTTGCTTATTGCGACACAGGAAACGCAAGGTGAGCTTTTGTTGCTCGCTTGAAGATCATCTTGCAACTGCACGGATACCGAGATCTCGAGCGGGTCTATTACGTTTTGAATGTTTTCCTGAAATGAAGGTTGCGAGTGAGGTAAATACCGAGACAAGTTATGTCGATGGAAGAAGAGTATAAATAAACTGACTACGAGATGTATATCAAGCGGGCTCCAATACTTCTTATATTTCAGCAACGTGTAAGACAATTTGTAAGTGTGCGGTTCATCGGCCTTCTGCCCGCGATACACGGCCCTTCCATGCTGCTGATCGATCTTTAGAATTGCAGTAACCTCTGAAATATTAGGTAATTTTTAAAATTCACTTAAGAATTATGGAGAATGTACAACATAATAGAAGATAAACCAAAATCAGAATTACGTTGTTCGCTTACGTAGAGTATCGGGCACGTACGAGCCGTCATAGGACATCCAGATGTCGATCTTGAAGTTTGTCGCGTTCCTCACCAGGTTGATCTTTTGCAGGTACGCCAGTGTCACGTTCATTATGACAACCGGCACGGATTTCAGTAGGACAACTTCGTCGGACAAGAAAGCTCCCACGGCGATGTCGGAGTAGTTGTCGCGATCGATGTCCCGGGGTTCCGAGATGGCGATACCGAACCCGCGCATCGTCGGCGAAAATTCCGAGCCGACCAATCTCTGACTGTACTTCCGAGAAACACCGTCGTTGTTTCCGTTAAATACATATACCGCGCCGCCGTTTCCTTCTTCGTAAGGCGCACCCACGGCGATGTCGCCGTAGCCATCGTAATCGATGTCACCCAGACAGGCGACGGCGGATCCGAACCTACCTCCGACGATTTCACCCTCGATCGTCTGCATTTCTTCAAAATTGTTCTTTGTTTGCACAGAGAGGTGTCAGTTCAAAAACACGATAAAAATAAAAAATAAAAGACAAATAGACTAAGAGTGAGCAAGAACATACCTTGTGGGACACTGTAAAAACGTAAATACGACCCTCGTCCATCCCATAATTCTTCGACCACTGCGATGCGCCGACGATCAATTCGTCTCTACCGTCATTGTTAACGTTGCACGACGCTAACGCGGCGCCAAAATACTCACCGAACTGTTTACCATAGACTATTTTCTTTATACTCATGATATCGTTTGTAAATCTAAATATCAAGACTTTGCCGAACATATCGGCACCTCTTGGCGCGCTAGAGGCATACAAAATATCTTGCTCGTAAAAATAATCGCCTGCGGTTATGGCATATCCTGCAAAACCCTGTATGTGTGTATACCAAACGAAGTTATGCTAAAATAAATTAATGTGCCAACACTTTTTAAAGATTTGATTTTATTCATGATCCCCTATTAAAATTATTATTTATAAAAATCTATTTTCAAATCAGTTTGCAAACTGTCGTATAGTTTGATCTTAAATTTTGATTATAATGGAGAATTAGATAATCCTTACCGAGATAATTGTAACTGTTCGTGTATTGCATCTCAGCAACTGAGGGAATTGTCTCATTCGTGAAATCATCGTGCGCCGAAGCTGCGGTATATTTTATCGCGTCGCCATTCCAGTTGTACACGCCCGGACTACCTAATGCGACGTGATCGCGACCCCACAAAGAATTCATGTGCAAGGAAAAGCCAGCTTGACCCATTCCGTAATAATACACGACTATCTTGTTTTTTGTTGTAGTTTGACTTGTGAACGTCAGAAGAGGTAATAATTGCTGTCCCGCCTCTCTCTCGAACGCGTTGTTAGTATTGTTCGCCAGTGTCGCATAACAAATTCCATTCATGTACCAGTAACGTCTTTTGTTTATCCATCGTGGACCGCAAACCTAAGTGAACGATATGTTATTGTCATATCCTACAATTAATTTTGTTGATATTAAAAAAAAAAAAAAAACCGACCACGATCCTGGCCGCTTCCTTGTTTTTCCCTGTGACGATGGTCGCACCGATCCAGGCGTTGTCCTTTATTTGATTACCGCTCAATTTGTCGTAAGAATACGGACCATTACCGGTCTTATCAATCACCCACTCTTTGCACGTGTTGTTCGGCGCGCATTTGAACACCGTTCCTGGTTCCGTCACGAGTGGCAGCGCGCTGGAGTTCGCTCGCGGCGCTCCGACGAGCACCAGGGATTCCTTCGCGTTCGCGTACAAGGCCACCGAGAATCCGAAGTAACTGGGACGCTCGCTCGAAGATGCGCGCGAAGGATCGCGAAACACCTCGGCGTTGAGAAAATTGATATTGTACGCCAGGGGATTGTGTCGCACGATCGTTAAAGCGAAACTCAAAATTCTCACGTAAAAGAACACCGTGAAATTCGAACGTGCGCACGACATGCCGCGAACAACGAAAGATCGTTGAACGTGGATGTCTAAGGACCTACTAAGAACCTTTGCGTGGAAGAAATCTGAAAGAAAAAAGTTTTTGCCGCCGGATGTGGTGCGAAATTGTGCGGCACATATGCACAATGACATCATCACCCATATCATTAAATGTTAGTCAGCGTTTATAATCTTTCTCTGGTGTTCATAGTCGAATCTTATGTTTAAGATCGTTTTCTTAAGTTTATCTTTAGATGTTCCACAGCCAATGAAACCACTCGTACACCATCTAAAGACAAACTCAAGACGATCTGAAATATAAGATATGTGAATATCGGTCTAAAAGTCACGTTCTAGTAGTCCACATACGAAAAAAACTTATGTCGTCGTGGAGGCGGAACGAGATACAAGCGTTTTTTTTTTTTTTTTGCTTTCTTTGTTTATTCGTAATCAGTTAATAATAAAGAGACGTATATAAATGCAAGATTAAAATAATATAATATATAGCTATAATAATTCTTTAAGGTTCAACACATAGGAAAAAAATGTATATCAATTGTTTTATATTACTTTCCATCTTTCGCACAAGTACTGTGTCACCAGTGACATTATAGTCGAATTGTCGCAGGACATTTAAATCTAAATGCGACTCGCATCTACAATCCATGCTTTTTTTTTTGTGTGTGTGTGTGTGTGTTTGTCGCGGTACTTCAATTATACACAATTTCACATTATATATGGGATTAGTCGGATTCATTATAATGATCTCGCAATAATTAATCGTGGACCGTGCCGGAGTAATCAAGCATCGACAGTCACAATAATGGCATTAACGGGCGATGAGAGATGTGGGGAAGAGGGGAGAGGAGAAGGGACGATGATATCAAACAACACCTTCTAGATAAATTCGCTTATCTAACTGACGAATTCACGAACACGTTATTTAAAGACGTCACGAGGGAAATCAGCAATTACTGAGACAGAATCCAATATATGATTCCCATCGTATTCGGTTGTTGGAACGATGAGATCTAAACCAGAAATGAGAAAAGAAAAAAAAGAAATCGATTGCATGCTCGAACGTGATTCAACTTAATGTTATAAAAATATCAATGATCACGTTCAGAAGAACCGTGCGCTTGAAAAGCGCTTTGCGATTATTATTTGTCATTGGCGTACACTTTCACACATGTAGTAGATCTTAGAAGAATAGGCCAATCACAGGCGGTAAGCACAAAGCGCTGAATTCTGCTGAACGCGGCCAATATTTCAAGGAATCACAGATTACTTGTATGTACAAAGGGAAAGAGGGGGAAGGAGGATAGAAAATCGGAGCACATCGGAGGAGAAGAGCTCGAGGAATTTAAAAACGGGAAAGCTTTTTAGTCGGAAGTGTCGCTGGAGGTCGAGATCAAGCGATTACGAGGCGGCATAGTTCGATGGCGATAGCTTCGTTTCGCCAGCTCTTCCACCTTTAACCGAAAACAATGAAGACTGTTTTGTTTCTGTTCGCGATCGGAGCAATCGTCTGTATTCCCGTCGTTTCGCCCGTTACGTTCGCTGGTTCTTCCTTCCGTGGAGGAAACTCCCGACTTGATGCCGCTGTCGGGAGTGCAAGGAACTTGAAGCGACTTGTTGTTCGGCGTCGACGATCTGATCTTCCTGTTGTTCGGAGAGTTTCGCGTGCTGGCAGTCCTTTCCACGTCCGAATCGTCGTCAAGTTTTTGCCGTTTGCTTCGATTCTTGTTCTCGTGTCGAGAGTTGTCCTTGTACTTTCGATGTCTCCGTCGGCGCGTCTTCATTGACGCGTCCGAATCGGTATCTGAGTATTTTCGTTTCCTGTGCGCGTCGTTGTCCTCGGAGCTGCTGCTGCTGCTGCTGTATCTCGAACGTTTATTGTTCTTTTCGATCGCACCGCTAACGTACCGCGACGATCTTCGTGAAATCACACCGGAACTGGTACTAGGTTGAGCCGCGTCGATCAGTCCTTCGTCGTCACTTCCCGTTAAGTTTGTCAATATAACTTTCGACATAGTCACCACTGTAAACCTCTTTTTGGGCGTGGACGTTCTAATTCGGCATCCACGGCTACATTTTCTCTTGAAGTCCTTTGATTTCGACTTCGACTTGGATCTACGTTTTGCGCGCGCACTGTCGTCGTCACTCTCGGAAAATGATCGCTCTATCGCGGCCATACGCAAGAGCTTTTCTCTACGATTCGCGATGAGCCGAGTTATACGATTTGGCGACTCTAACGGCCTTTCAGAAGCATCGTCGTCTTCTGAAATTGTAGTATAACCTGCGTCAAATAGTAAAAACCGTTATTACATTAAAAACAGATAACCAAGAAAACTTTATATATAACTTTATGTATTTTTCTAATCAGTATAAAAAAATACTATAAGAAATAATATGAAAAAACTATCCTAGTCTTTTATTTCTTGTACATAAAACTTTGATTTGTATGCAATTTTTTAAAGTGAGTCTGTCACTATACCGTCGACATCCGTTGGACTGTCGGGTTCGCCTGTTGGATGGTTGACCTCGGAATCGCTAGGAGTATGCGGCGCAGTGTGAACCTCTTCGGAGCTCCAACCTTCGATTTCGCGCTGTACAAGAGAATCGAAGAAGGCCATCATTCGCGGATCTTCCTTCGTCGACTGGTGACTGTAATCGTGCGTCATAAACTGCCCGCTGCGTAGAACTAGCCCTATGTATTCGTCGTGCGTGAACACTCGGCGTTGCTTCTCCCTTTTACCGGAATCCTTCTGCAAGCAGTAACATATTACTAATGTACAGACAAACGCCGAGCTCTCCGCGATTAATAACAAAGAAGTGTTGTAACATACCCTCAATCCGCCCAAGCATCCTTTGCCAAGTGTGAACGGACTCCAAATCTTGATTATCTTCTCGACACCGGACGACGCAAAAATACAGCTCGCTTGGTTGTATCGAACCTGATTGACGATCGATCTGTGACCTCGCAGCACCATATGCGCGTTCTCCACCCATGGCTTGCTGCCCGGTGGTGGGATTTTCCACATGTATAAATTAAAGTCATCCGAACCTACAAAAGAGAAAAATATATAAATTGTATTCAGAATTAATATATATATATACTGTAATAATAAGAATCTATTAAAACTTGAGAGAGATACAGATTGCTTGTTTGAATATTTACCGGAGAGAACATATTCATCGTTTTCGCCTGCGAAACAGCAGGATTTCATAGTACAGCTGTTGTAATATCCGGGATGATCAAACTCGTAGAGATATGTAGCCGAGTCGACGGCGTAAAGGACTGGCGGTAGTCTTCTTCTTAAGGCTAGCAATCGATTGCCCACCGAGTTAAATCTAACATTCATGCAACTTTGTTGCGGACTTCCGTAGCACATTACAGGCCTGCGAACAAAATGTTCAAATTAATGGTTTGAGGTGCGCTATTCGACAATATTTTAACCTTCTTAGATAGTGTTTGGATCATGATTTCTGGTCCATCACAAAATTCGATATAATTTCTATTAGAAAAACAACAAAGATTAAACAATCCTAAAGGAGATTTCAAAAATATTTGGTCTACGTACTCCAATGGTTTTCGGACATCCCACATACTAACTCCTTCCTTAGCATTGGCAGTAGCGAGCATTCTAGGATCCATGGGATTGAACATGACGGAGTGGAAGGCGCTTTTGTATTGTGCCAGGCAGAACGTTTCGTTGGTGCTAGTGCTACGTATATCGTAAATCAAAACTCTCCCGTCGTCGCAGGCGCTGGCAAATACATCATCATTGTGCGGATGAATGGACAACCCGTAGACAGGTTTCTCATGAGGGAAGAGATTGATGGCGTTGCACCTGCAACATTAGAACAATACGATATAATAATAAGAGCAAGATGTAACACACATTCGCTTTGTTCTAGAAGAACTCTTCTTACGTTTGCAAATTGTGAACTATAACTTGGTCATCGTTTCCTGCAGAGAATATTTTGGTTTTGCTGCTGTCGTAGCCAAGGCAGAATATGTTGCTGTTGTGTTGGGCTTTCATCACGGTGGGCTTGCCCATACCTTGTATCGCTTGCTCAACTCGCCATAACAAGACTCTTCTGTCATCGCCTCCTACAAAAACAGACGTAATGCAAATCACAAATTATGATTCATGTATGTTGGAGTTATATATTTTTAATTAGTTTTTTATTAGTGATTCAAACATTTCAAATCATAAAAACAAATTTTGTCTACATTAGTCATAAATTAAGAAACAATTTACGTTGAGAATGGCATTGAAGACTGATGATTCATCAAATAAATATAAATATTTAAAATTACAAAGCCATTTCTTTCTTCATAATTTTTAGTGAGCGATGAATAAGCTGTGGGGAAAAACTGTTTCTCACCGGACACGAGCAGATCCCCTTGATTCGAGAACTCGATCGCGTTAACGCATCCGTAGTGGGACAGCAGGTCCTTCTTGAACAGATTTTCGGAGTTCTCGAATCTGGTGGAAATCAGCCTCCTGCAGTAGTCGACCTTTTCGTCGATTTGTCGTGCGAGCACGTACGACAGCGCGTTGCTCACGGACGGATGGGCCATCTCGACACCCCCCTTGCACAATTGTCTCAGCGATCGTCGGCGCGATCGTTTGCCGGAGCTCAAATCTGACGATCGGCACGGAAGACCTGTCTCCCCCTCAGCTGACGGTCGATCCTTCCTCTTCCATGTATCGCCGCTTCTGTCCATGTGTCGTCGGCCTCGTCGTCGCCCCGACGCTCGCGATCCACGAGATCGTTCTCGGATAAATCGTTTGCCGCGATACGCGTGGGGTGAATGCGGGAGTGAGCGGAACGATCTCGCTAAGTGTATCGCCAGCTGCCTTCACGAGGTATCGCCGAGCACTTTGAGCGATCGTCGCGCTTCCTTCCCCTCTTTGCTAAGCGCTGTTTACTTTTGCGCGAATGTGTCAACTGGCAAGGTTGTATCAATAATAAATATGTATACATATGTAATAAAATATACATATATACATATACGTATATATATATATAAATATATATACTGTATATATATATAATACACATATAAATATATTTTTGTAAATTTCTCATCTCGATCGTCTGCGCTCGGAATAAATACGCACACTTACCACAAATCAACAAGATCGTTTCTCTCGCAACGTTTCTCTTCTGTTAGGGGATAGATACGCGATTGTTTCGCGGTTACGTTACCACACGCGTTCGCGTGAGACGCGCACGAGTCGCGATGAGCAATGAAAAAAATTGCAGATGATACACACGCCACGATGCACCTCAGAGTGTGTACACATTCAAGTCAGTCTCGACACTCGCGAGCTCCGCCAGCAGGCTTTATTTTACCACTACTACCCCAACGCGCGATCCAATCCCATCGGCCAAACGTCTATTTCGTCCTGTCTTGCTCGATCAGCTGATCGCCGTTCAGATCCCCTTCCCCTTGCGATGGTGCCGGATAGTTTTGCGCGATCTCGTCGCCGCTTTTGTTCGTCAAATCGCACCACGACTCGCCGGAAATCGCATTCTTGCGCCAAGTGTCTTTAAGCGAGACCGATTCTCGCCGGACGCTTATTGACTGTCCCGCGATTACTCGCGCATACCTCGTACATTTTCTACGATAACGCACACATGCGTCCTCGCACGTCTTTTAAACGGGAAACCGATTCGACGTAAACAACAACGGGACGATGGAAGCTGGCGCCGTGTCGCGGCCACTGTGTGTACTGCTCACAGGTCCACCAGGTGAAAAGGGAAATTTACAAATTGGATTTTTTTTTTTTTTTTTTTTTTTTTTTTTTTTTTTTTTTTTTTTTTTTTTTTAAACAAAAGCTGTACTTTTCTAAAATGCACATATTGGACGAACAATAGGCAGCGCTTTTACCAATAATATGTGCATTTTAAAACCTCGGTCCATATTTACACGCTTTTTTTTTAAATAAAAAAATACACAAGTGCGCTTTACAAAATGAAATGTTTACGTTTACAATAAAAATTTAATTCAATTATACCTTTTAATGTTAAATCACACGAGATGCAACCAATTGCAAACTCACAGTCACAAAGGTTTTCTCACACATTCTCTGTTCTATCTATAAAAATAATAAAAAAAAAAACCTATTAATTTCCGCAGGCATAGGCAAAACTACAGTGTGCAAGAAGGTTGCGTCTACACTGGAGAAAAAGGGCGTAAGGTTCGACGGATTTTACACGGAGGAAGTGCGCAATCAAAGCGGCTCCAGGATCGGCTTCGACGTCGTGAGAGTCGCGGATCCCGAAAGAAGATCATCTTTGTCACGACTTAAGTGCGTCCGTGTGTGCTTTCCACACGCAATGACAATGACAAAACTGTGTATAACTGAATGTATATTATATATATGTATATATTGAACATTTCTTTATGCACAGAAATTTAACAGAGATTCAAAAGGTCTCCAAGTATCAAGTAGGAAACTATACTGTTTTCCTAGACAATTTCGAGGCAGTAGCGCTTCCGGCATTGGATTCGGACACTGTGAGAATAATGTTTTTTTTTTTCTTCTCTTTCAAAGTGAACACTTATGGACCACCTTCGCAGTTCAGTAGCGTCATTTGTGTGTGTGTGTGTACATCATCTTTTTTTTTTCAGGACATATTGCTCATCGACGAAATCGGCAAAATGGAACTGTTCAGCAAAGACTTCAAGAAGAAAGTGACGGATATAATTTTCGGCTCTTCTACGAAAAAAGCTTCTGTAATCGGTACCATACCGCAGGCGCACAAGGTTCCGCGACAGCACGCAGCACTATTCGAAAGGATGCGCGCGGACGAGAGAATCAAAATTCTGAACGTGTCCCACGGAAATCGAAACAACTTGCCAGATGAAATTGTCCATTGTTTCTCATAAAACTCATCTCGGGTGATTGTAACAACGTACTTGTTCATTTGTTTATTTTGTGTCGTCCTACGTACGTTGAGTAAAATAAAATTATCTGAATTTTCTTCACATATTTACATTATAAACATCATTTTTATTTTATATTAACAAAAAACAAAAGTGATTCAGATCAAAGAAATCCCTCCAATAGATTTGTAAAAAAGTTCGTCACAAATAACGTGACAAGGTGCGGCGATTGGCTGGAACGCTGTTGTACTACATAATTATGCTAAATTGCTTTTATATGTATATTTTCTGCGTATAATAATTGTCGTTCTCCACCGAAATCCCCCACCGTTGGTCGTTCAAACAATCAAGTAATTTGTATTGCAACTTGGTTTTCACGTTCACGTATATGTAATTCATAGATTACATATGCAATTCATTTCGCGTATATAAATAGTATATTATAAGTTAAAATTCTTCATGGAGAGATCTCTGAGATCAAGATACTTTGTTTTCTTTGTGTACATGTGTGTTCGTGTGTGTATGTGTGTGTGTGTGTGTGTGTGTAATGTAAGATGTATCTTTACCGAGCAAGATGGTCGTCAATTGAGGATACAAAATAGAAATAGTTTTTTTTTTTTTTACGCGCATTATTACTTGTGTTATTACTTCATTACAAAGGAACACAAATCGCTAGTACACAACAAGCCGTGTTTCTTTTCTCTCATCTCTCAGATGAGAAAAAAGACAACCCGACTGAACTGTTCTCCTGCGTTGCAAAAATAAGCAAACCTTTCTCGCTTTTGTACCCGTCAATATTAATATAATAAATGTATTTATATATGGATTCTCGTCGTATCTCACGCGAATACAGCGAATTCGTTAATGATCTCCTAAAAAGAATACAATAATTATCGTTTAACGGAGAAGTCTACGATGCCTTCTTACCTTCTCCATCTTGATATCAAATATATTACGCACACTTTGATTGGGCTACTTATACACACACTTCAGTTTATTATTATTTATTTATCAATAATATCTAAGGATGTTCCACTAGCACACGAACTTTAGTAGCGAATTAGCGTAAGCCATTGGCCTTACGTTTGGATGAGGCTGTAACAAATAAAATACATGGATAGTTCGACAAATTAACTGCGAATTATATATAAAAATATATTTCGCAAATAAAGTACATACCATTGCTTCATACGATGTGAAACTCGGTTTCATGTCATCGCCGTTAAGTGTGATGAAGGCACCTCGGTTACCCATCGTATCACAGTAATTTGGAGCGGAGAATACTGTGATACACTTCCCGTCGTGTCCGATCTCGAACCCGTCGTTCTTCACCTCGTGACTCCTCACAATGTAATCCAGTGAATTTGTCCTAAGGAAGTTCTGCGTGACGTCCGGTCCGAATTGGACGCCCACGCCTCTCTTGCTGGGCGCTCGGCCCATCTGCGGCTGCGGATCCGACCACAGCAACTCGCACATCAGACCCTCATCGGGTGGCTGCCGATTTCTGTCGATCTCTCTGATCTCCTGCAACGTCACGTCGTCCCGCGAAAACAATCCGCCGTGCATCACCTAGCAGACGACATGTAAATTGTAGTTTCTATAAAATTGTCAACGCACGAGTTTATACCAAGCGATACTCACGAGCACTCTGTTGTTGAGACAGTGCGCGAGAGGCAGCCAGTTGTAGACTTCTGTAAATAATTCCGCCATCTGGGCAGAATACTTAGCTTTCACCTCGCCGTCAAATCCATACATTTGATTCATCGTCGCGGATTCGTGGTTTCCTTAACGCACAAGAACACCGTGTGAGCGCGCGAGTTCCGATATTACTTCCGAACATTCAGAAAAAAAACGCAACAATATCACATACCTCTTGACATGAAAAAGTGGTTAGGATACAATAATTTAAAACCGAATAACGTGAAAATGCATTCTACGGAAAACGATCCTCTGTCGACAAAATCTCCATTGAACAGCTACACAATTGTTAAGAAAAATATTCTTGGACCATTACGACATGCGGAATTTTTTCGTAATAACGTTGCTATATCTAGAAAATTTACTTGTACGAAAAAATATATATATTGCTTGTGATATATACAACAACATTGACACGAACTAAATCACTTCTACTACTTTATACTTCATAAAGGATACATAAGGATTTGTTTCCGATGGCAGACCGTTCAATTTAAATATGTTAAGCAGATCGTAATACTGGCCGTGTATGTCACCGCAAATAGTGAATTTACTATTCTTAGGTATCGTTATGTCGATTAAACTTGGTTGTGCCATGAACCACGACTTAATATCCAGCAGGATTTTGTAAGCGTACTTCCGATGCAACTTGTTCTGGTTTTTATACCATTCTAACAAATCTTGCATAAATTCCAGCGTGACTTTGCCATCGACTAACTTAGGCCCTGTATATTCATCCTCGATAGCTGAAGACAATCAACATGCAACTATTTCTCTTATTGATTATGATGTATTTTGTCAACTGCACAACACACTCACCCATGGCTTCAAGATTGATCATGTCGGCAATGTTCTTCTTCTCTTCCACCGAGATGGCCTTTTGGAAGGCCAACATTTTGACCATCTTGCTACACTCGGTATACCTGTCTTTCGCGTCTTTGTCATTCGGCCTCGCTTTCACCACAGTTTTGTAATCCGTGAGTGCGAGTTTGAACTTACCGAGAGACATGTAAGCCGCGGCTCTCCGATAATAACCCTTTACGTAATTCCTATCTAATTCGATGGCCTTTGAGGCGTCCGTCAACGCGTACCCGAAGCATTCCGTTTTCAGGTAAGCAAAACTTCTGTTGCCGTAGTACACAGCCACCGTTGGATTTAATTCTATGGCTTTGGTATAAAGTTCGATAGCTTTGTCGTACGCTTGATCTGAAAAGGAGAAAGGTCACAATTGCGTAAATACAATGGGACGCGACGTCATTGTCTATTTTTTTTTTTTTTTCTTTTTTCCCATCGCTCCGCAATGAAAACTCAATTATCTCAGACACGGAGAAATTGTGGTTAGTTCGCATACACACGTGACCGCATTAGGTGTATCGTCAAATTTAAGAGATACATCCGGACTACATGGCCGATCGCGTCTCCACGTGCGTCACACATACTTTTGAAGTGTTCGTTCGCCTCCTCCTTGAACAATTCCGCTCTGGTCGCGTCTTCCGGCTGCACCGCGATCTCCGCACCGCCTCCATTCTCGCTCATCCTGGTGTCTCCGTTGATATAACCCGTGCGTGCGTGGTTGTCTCTTTTTCTCTCTCCGCGTGCGTGCGTTGCGTGCCGCCGAACCTCGCGTTTCGCGGATCAGGTATGTGAGACCAAGTGGCGGCAAGTCACCCGTAGTCACGCAGTCGCAACGTGCGTAAACGACAAATCACGCATCTAGGTGCAAAGGAAGTCTATCGCGCTTTCCTCTCTTTCCCGGAGCTTGCTGCTGTGCGTGATGGCGCTTCCCTCTCCTCGCTTTTCGCGCGCGCGTACCAACCAGTAGGTACAAATCGAGAGAGAAAGGATACCGCTCGAAATCGACATCCGGACATTCTCTCTCTTCCTCGAAGAAGAGCAAAATTGATCAAGGAAGCACAATTCAATCGGGGAGCGGCGAAGACTGAAACGCGCGGCTTGCGAGACTCTCGAAAAATCACGAATATCGCTATAAGAAAACACTTTGGCGACGTAGGTTTTCAAACTGTTGGCGATTCGACTAATCGAACAAGCATCGATTGCTCGCGCGATTGGTCGCGATACAAGTGGCTCTCGTACGCGCAGACGCGTGGCAGAGGCAACGCGCTACGGAGCAACGAAATGATTGATTGCCGCGTAAGTATAAATAAAATAATGACAAAGTTATGAAAGATGACATTCGCGAGATTTGTTTAAAAAATTCGAATCTTGCACAAATTGCGCGTGTACGCTGGCTCAAGAGTTTATTATTTCGCATTGCGTTCTCTTTATTGGATACAGTTCTACAGACTTACAATTTCCGGGCAACTTAAGAAAATGACTAGTCGCCTTAATCCAACTGACTAATCACAGTTGAGAATCACTCTTTATTACTAACAGAGTAACTTTATCGGAGTGAGACGAAGTCAGAGTCATATTATTTTTCAAATTAAAGAAAAAATATCTATGATCTTCCTCTTCCAGAATAGTTTGACATTTAAATGTCAACAATTCTTTCCTTATGCTCTTAAGTGTTACGTTAGACGTTATTTTATTTCTATTGTGCACGCATGCACTGCCTCTAGTTTCTTCTTTCTAAAAATTGACTAATTCTATAAACTAATTTATCTTTGCCGAGTTGGCTGTCATCGACCCGTCTTTGATAAAACGGTGAGTCGATTTGAACGCACAATAATGATAATTAGTTGATAATTAGTTTGAGTGGAACAGCAAATCTCTCGAGGTAGTATTAATATGACTAACTAACACTAAAGAGGATCTTAATTAAAGGTCAAAACGTACATAAGTCTTATATACATATGAAAAATGTATGTCTAAATATAAAAGATTCTGCTTATGATTTAGTCATCGTTGATTCATCGGTCTTCATAATCTTAAGTACTCTTTTGTACACAAGCAGGGGTGCGTCTCTCGCCCACATGAAATCCAGATGATTGAACGCGGGAAACGGTACTTTGTACAAGTCGATCACATTGGCCAACTTGCCGTAGAGCCTTTTTACATCCTTAAAAATGACGTATTTTTCTCATTAGTTGCCACGTGCGATTCATATCTTACATAAGTTTTCTCTATTTCTGTGTTTCTCCGCTACTCACCTGGGAGCCCGCCAGCCAATCGTTATCGGCGTAGAACAGCGCGATCGGTACTGTGATGTTGAACAAATTGTACTCCGGCGGTTCCGGTGCGTTGTAGATTTTCCAATTCTTCTTTAAACCGTAATCGTATTGACGGAATTTGCCCGATATCATCTCCTGGTTGAAATGTATCACCGTCTTGGTCGATGTGCCAGCCGGAACGTGATGCAAAATCTCAGGCAGCAATTTCTGCGAGAAATTACTAGGAAGTTTGATCTCAAAGAACGTGACAACGAGTGAATTCTCGAAGAATTGCGTTGTTAGAATTATTAGAAAGTAATATAAAATATCGCGCTTCGCGAAACACTCACGTAATCGAACTGCTCGTTATCGAAGCCACAGATTAAAAAAAGCACATTTGCACAGATCTTTTTCTCGAAAATTTTCACACGACAGCTTTTCGCTAGGAGTTTCATTACGATATTCTGAGGTAGAAACTCGTCCTTGCCAAAGAAATACTCGATAATCTACAATCCAAAATTAGAACAGTTGCATAATTTAAAAAACTCATTAATTTTCTATAAAATTATATCAGTGAGGTAAAATATATCAAGTGTGATCTCACCTTGCTACTTGCAATAGGAGCGAAGTATCGTACAGGACTTTGAACATGATTCAGAAAAGCGACGGGCGCAAGGCTAATCATTGTTTTTACATTTTCAGCAATGTGTGGAAAATTCGATGCCATCACATAGAATATGGTCGTGCCCATAGAATGGCCAATATACGTGTGCAGCGGTTGCGATCTCATATTTGTAATATACGTGATCATTGCCGGTATATCGTACATGCCCATTTCGTGAAAGCTGGTAAAATTCGACAAACCACAACAAATTGTAAATTACAATCGGCTCGCGGTTGACAAAATTGAACAATAATGTATATTTCATTAATATTACTCTAAATACAATTATATATACATATTGTTTCAGTTGTTAAATTTGTTGTTTTTAGCGGCGCAAATACCTGAAATCCCAAAACTCTGAATCCGATGGCGACAGATGAATGTGCGCTCTCGAGTATGTGTTACCACGAATGTTACCCAACCACACATCATATCCCTGATCAGCCAGTATGAAAGCTAATAACATACCAAAATAAATTATCATTTGCAAAGTGTTCTCATAAAAATATACAAGGTGTCTGGAACTTTTCAGCCGAAGTGTGAAGGTAGATTGGATCAGTTTACAAAAAAGTTGTGTACAATTTTGCAAAATTCGCAATGGTTATTAAGTGTCAAAAAGTTTCAGACACTCTGTATATAAAGAAGAACTGTATCACACTCTAATCGAAGTACCAAGTCCTCTGTTTTTGCCGGCAATCACCCAGTCTGCGGAGCTGCACAGTAACCCGTGCTGCATTAGCACGGGTGTCGAGTTGTTGTCGCCCGGAATACGATGCAAAGTCAACAGGTAACCGTCTTCTGTCTGTATAACATGAGACTCCGCTGGATAACCAGCTCTTCTGATAATTTGCGGCTAAAAGAAGATACAGAGATAAATTATCTACTCGATAGAAAAAGAAAAATCGAAAAACACTCGAGTCTTCTCGAGCATTTTGCTGATGACAAAGTGGACTTTGGTTCTTTCTTTTTTCTAGAATTGAACATCGGCGTTTCTATACGTGAGGTCTTACCGTGTTGTAATATTTCAAAGAAGTGACGTTTACGTTGATTTGCTCCTCGTCCATAAGCGTCAGTTTGAAGAACGCGCTCATTTGGCTAAACGGCTGCAAAATATCGAATTTCATGGGCTTCGTCATCACGCCGGAGAGCCCGAAGAGCAACAGAAATCGCGAGATCGCTGTCGGACGCATTTTGTGTTGACAAACGTGAAATTTTGCAGCAAACATGAAACGCGGACGACAAGAAACAAATTTCAAACACTTCCTTTGTGAAAAATATTTGAGATCCGGCGAGAGTAAAATTAAAGAGAAATAGAAAATTATAAGTGTACTGAAAAAAACCGGGTGGACAGCTCGCAATTTGCTATGCGAACTACAAGATATACATATAATGAATAACAATGAATCACCGTCGACGACTTTATCAAGAATATCGAAAGAAGAAAAGAGATGATGTCAGTCACGCGGCGATAAGAAAACTTATGCAAAATATATGCACAACTCGCGGAACAATAATGCAAATTATAAAAAACAAGAATAAATAAATAAATCAAGAACACGTGCGCTCGGTGATCCGATGATTTTAATTTTCACGATTGGACTCGTATCGTGTTTTCATCTCTCTTCAATTTTTGCGGTTGCAGACGTTTAACGATGATATTTGTCAAAAAACTATAGTCCTGTAAAAAAATTAAAAAACTTACCATATATTTTTACAAAATATTGCAATAATAAAAACTTACTTAAACATCAATTCACTCAAACTATCGTTACATTCAACTATTATGTACATTAATTAAACTTTTATTTAAAAGAAAGTTAATGATTATTTTAATAATTAATGTGTGGTCAGTGTTTCAAAAATTGCGACACATGTAACAGTGTTTAAAAATAAAAAATAAATAATACAAATAAAAATAAGTATATGTGCAATATATATTACCTATACTGCGTTAAATTATTTACGGTCGAAATCCTTTAATTATTCTTAGACGAGTCAGAAAAATACCGGCTATCCGTCCTGTTCTTCACACAATCGGTAGCTTACATGGAATGACAAAGAAAAAGTGTAATCAGACATATACAGCACATGTAATCATATACTTACAGGTATATGCTTGTTTATGAAAGTAACGTGTGTGTTTTCGTCGAACTTTGTCCGCTTTGCCTCTTTGCACGAGCGAGAGGTTCGGTTTTGTTTTCCATTGTGCGAGACTACGAATCACATTGCCGCATCTACTTGCATCCGCTTCGCTTCAAAGTGACTGTGAGTCGTGAGTTGCTGAACGTTCTAACCGTTTTAACGTATTGTCGTTACATCAATATCAGAATCAACAAAGTATTTTTAGATAGCGCTGTTTTTTATTAGATTTTATTATCACGCATTCGTGAGATATCGAGCACGCCGGTTAACCTCAAATCGACCGGTTGTTCGGCCGTAACACACTGAAAAAGAAGACGAGAGTATTCAGTCAAGAACTTTGTCCGAAGAGGTCTTTTTTTTCCATTTCGTGTAATATAACGCAAGATGAACGAAGTCGCGTTACCTCCGTCACCGAACTGGTATATAAACAACATTTTGTCCTGCTCGAAACGAGGAACCGTGGTATGGGGCGGCAAAAATTTTATCGTCGTCGCCAAACGGTGCAACAACAACGACACTCTGCAGTATTCTCTAATCAGGGACAATCAGAAGGAAAAAATAACCGCGGTAGCGTTCCGTCCTACATCCGACGACGACCTAGACAGCCCGGAATTGTTGATCGCCGGCGGTGACAATGACATCGTCAAGGTTTGGAACATAGACACGTTAGAGTTGGTGGTCGAGTTCTCTTTTAATAACGTAAGTATAACAAAGATGTAATGAGAAATAAATGACAATAGAAACAATGTCTACTCTGTGTTACTTATTTGCAAGGTTAAACATAATTGTTGTTTATCAATACAGAAAAACAAGTCAACAGTAACAGGTGTTGACTGGTCGGTCAAGGACACCAATCTTGCGTATGCGGTGAATACCGAAGGCTTTCTCATGTATTGTAACCTGAACTATCAGAACTGCAAAGTGATACCTTTGGGCAAGGTGTCAGCCACATGTGTAGCTTGCTGTCCCCACAATTCGAATATCCAGGCGGTGGGTCTTAAAGGTGGATTGATTTACATCATAGAGAAGGAAACGATAATATATAAACTTAGGGGTCATAATGAAGACGTAGTCAGTTTATCTTGGTGTCCTTCAGACATGAATGTGTTGAATGGAAATGAGAAAAAAGACCTGCTTTTAGCTTCCGGTGGAAAAGACAAGTGAGAGAGGCAAAATTCTATAATATTTGTATATTTCAACAATATTCTCTCATGTTGTTTTGCTTACTTGTTTTTTTCTTTGCTTTGTTTTAGATGTGTGTTTATTTGGAAGGCTAATGAGGGCAGATACGAAACTGTACTGCATATACCATCTAATCCACTCGCCGGTTCCACTCAACACAAAAGTAAAGTCGCTGTAAACGGAACTTGGATTGCAGTGTGTTGGGTGGAACCCAAGATGCTTCTTACTGGTTCGCAATGGGGTGAGCTTCTTTCGTGGGATCTAACTGTGAAAGACAGTAAAAGCAAACTCGTGCCTAACCTGGTGCACTCGTACCACAACAGAGGATTGTTCTGCATAGCTACAATACCTACAAATAACAAAACGTCCAGCAATTGGAGAGTGGATCCCGGGTAGGTAGACAAATCTCTTGTATGAAACAATTTCATAAATTGCAACAGGAAAAATTATCAAAATACTTTATTCATATGATTTTTAGGCTCACAATCTGGACTTTGGCGCAAGATCGCTGGGTCGTGTGTTGTAAGCAATACAATGATCTCACGAAACCGATAGACCTGAAATATAAGATACCTACGCAAGGGGGATATGTTTACTGCATGGAAGCCTGTGCCATTGATACATCGCGCGTCGTATTCGGTGTGGGAGATGCGATGCTGCGCTTGTGGAATTTGTCTGAATCTCATACAACAACGTTTGATGTGACTATGCACTGGCAAAAAATAAAAGGAAAATTAAGAGCGGTAAGAAATATTATTTAAATGCGTCTTTTATCAAATGTGTGTATGCTGTTGTAACAATATTGCACAAATCGATGTCGTCAGTTGTCGTGGTTCCCCGAAAATGAATCTACAGTGGCTTTTGGTACCTCAGAAGGCCGTGTTGGAGTGTTCGACGCAATTAACACCCAGAAACCACCTATATTGTACAGACAATATCACAGAAACACCATTTATAAGGTTGAATGGGCGACACTCGAGGATTCGTATTATTTATTTTCCTGCTCGGATGGGGAATTGATAGCGCACCAAAAATCTGAGCCATATGAGGGTAAGACTATTTACACCCGATTGTCGCGATGTATGATCTGTCACCGCAACCTTGTGTGTTTTGTTTTAGAACCAATGATTATAAAAAAGGGATGCACGGAATTTTCCTGGAAATCCAATTTGTGTTTAGCGATTGCATTGGAAAACGGGTGAGTTGTATTCATTTGAGAAGACTATACAAGTTGAGAAGAACTCATCTAACATAAAACTCTTTATAGATCAATTGTGTTCTACGACAAGAAGCTGAGACAACGCGGCAACGTGATACACGTGTTGAGAACCACGGTAAATTGTTTGGCTTGGCATCCCGATAGCACAACGTCAGACACGTGGACGTCGTCGATGGCGAACTATTTGGCGATTGCCTCCGACTTGAATAGCATAATGATCTTCGACATGTCGGAACTGATAAAAGAATTAGAGGCCACAACTAGCTCCGACTGCATTTCAAACGGCATCAACGACGAGCACAAGATAGAAAAGACGGTGGCAACGTTGAACGGACATTCTGAGAAAGTGGTGTGCTTAGCCTGGAGTCCGCACTTCAGCGGGTATCTGGTTTCGGGCAGTTACGACTGCACCGCTCAGGTGTGGAACGTCAAGAAACAGGAGCTAATAGGCACGTACATGGGTCACGACGGACCGGTGCTGTCCTGCATGTGGAGTCCCTTGAGACCGCAATTAATAGCGACCGGTTCGTCGGACTTCACGTTACGTATATGGAACTATACGTCACCGGAGCAGTCACCTAGGCCACAGTCTGCCAGCAAAACAAAGAAGAAAGAAAAAAAGAAAGGAAAGAATAAAACGGAGACGCAAAAAGACGATACGCAAACGCAAAAAGACGATAAGCAAACGCGAAAAAACGATAAGCAAACGCAAAAAGACTCGACGAGCTCGCCAACGATAGATTCAGTCGAACCTTCGGAAGTAGTCCAATCAAATTCGGAACCGAAATCTGAAGTATCGACGGTAAAGAAAAAAGATAAAAAAAGTTATCTCAGCAAATATCACAAAGCAATGAACAGATTTAAAATAGCGGACAATATTCGAGATGACATAAGAAAGAATCAACGAAAAGAGGAAGACGGTAACGTCGCGAATCTGTCGTTGTTTTCCGAAAAGCCAGAAGACCTTGCGAAATTTTTCGAGAAGCTAATATCTGAGCAAGAAACTTCGGTCGCTGCAACCGAATTAAGCGTCTGGTGGAACAGGCACGACTACGGGCGCGATGTAAGTCTCGAGAGCAAACTGATGTCAGCAGCTAAGGAGCAGCAACTGAATGATTACCTGGTTTCGCTCGCGCCCAGCATCTCAACGAAGATGTGGAAAGAAATGTGCGAGGCGTATGCGCAGCAGTTGATAAAGCAACGCAACGTGGAAAAGGCAGTGTCGTATCTACTTTGCTTGCACAAGATTTACGACGCCATAGACGCACTTTTGCTTTTTAAAATGAACAAAGAAGCCTACTTGCTCGCGAGATGCAGACTGGATGAGGACGATCTGTATCTGAAGAAGATATTGACCACATGGGCGGAATGGGCCGTGAGCACCGGCGCTCTGGAGGAAGCGGCTCATTGTTACGTCAAGCTGGAGCAGTACGACAAGGCGGCGAAAGTGCTTGCTCGTCGATTGGAACTGCCGCTTATGGAGCTCGCGTCTGAATTAGCGTTTATGAGCGGAGACGAGGCGTACGGCATAAGCATAGCCGTGGACGCGATGACGCGCTCTCTCGGAAAATCAAATTGGCCGAAAGCCCGTTCTCTTATCGAGAACATCCGCCAGATCCAGTATCTGAACGTGTACATAGACGTTCACGAGCTGATTATGAGCAAATACCGAAAACGCACCGAACTCGAGTTGGTGCGAACGTTGTGCGGAAACGTCGGAGGAACAGAACCGGGAGTGTTTCAAGCTCTCAAAAAGGAGTATAATTCTTCTTATTACGACGCTTTGCGCAAAAACGCGGCTACCATCACAGGATCAAAGCACGAAATGAACGATGTAATCAGACGACTGGAAAGTATTTACATGATCGCCATAGCGGCTACATGCGACACAAAAGAAACTCGATTGAAGCATATAGCGACGGCATTGGATACCGCGTTGGAATGCAATAAATTTAGATCGAACTATGCAGATGAAAACGAAGTGAAATTTTTCATATATCTTCTCGCGAGTCTGGACACCAGGAAATTAAGCGATGAAAATAGCATTTATGCTAAGAGTAGTTACCTAGTTTCGGAGAGCGTACGCGCTTATTTATGTATCGGCCTCCTCGACTGGTTGCTCTACCACCTCGAGCAATTGTCCATCGAGGACGAGACGCAACTCGTGGAAGCAATATTAGATTTGTTAGACGATTCGATAAACCAAGAGACTTTATCTTATCGTAAGTGGATTAGTGAACTAAATAATTTGGAGAAACAGCTTATGATTATCTTAATGAGTTCGGATATGGCAAAGGAACAAAAGATGACAGATCTGAACG
Organism: Pseudomyrmex pallidus; assembly: GCA_014825455.1. Taxonomy (NCBI): domain Eukaryota; kingdom Metazoa; phylum Arthropoda; class Insecta; order Hymenoptera; family Formicidae; genus Pseudomyrmex; species Pseudomyrmex pallidus. The sequence continues at coordinate 37,747 of QVNV01011092.1, read as the reverse complement.
AGAAGATTGAGGAATTTAAATCAATGAAAAGGAAATTCGAGGAAGAGCGAGGTTGCATGCCAGATCCCGCTCTTGTGTTTGACTACGTTCGCAAAGTAGCTCCCAAATTGCGCGTTGATACCAATCGATCTCGGTTTTTATCTCACTTAGATAAGTTAGTCAATTTAGTCAAGACGTTTTATGTAATAAATATAGATTCAATGGAATTCGAGTTAAAAGCTTTGGTAAACAATGGTGTGGATTTAGATAAAAAAGATTTAGATCAAAAAGATTAGAAGTTATACATAGCCGAATAAAAATCTTATTAGTTGTCTCGTACAATTGAATCGCGAAGGAAACACTCATAGATCTTTTATCTGCGTTTTACGGGATATATTATAAGATTTGCAAATAAATAAAAACAAATAAATTGTTAAACAAGAAATTTTCTACTACTTTTTTACGTGTATAATTGTTCTTCGCCTGTAAATGTAACTACAAAGTTATAAAAAATATATTTTTATGTCTTTTTTCTTATCAGCATCAATTATCGTGTGTCACTATTCATTTCTTGTCCACAACTTACAAAAAACAAAAAAACAAAAGATTGAAATATAATTACAGAAAACTTATTTTCTATTAAAATCGTGGTGTAATGCGTTATCTTATTTTTCCTGAGGAACAATCAGAGAATTGTTTTTTATGACAAAATCAGATATTTGAAGTATGTATTAATTCACATTTACTCTCCAAAAACACAGTTCTCTGTCGCTTCCAGCGCAGATATAAGGCAGTTTGTAATGCCACGTCATGCCACCGATCAATTTAACTTTCCCGCACAATATCACCTGCTTGGATTTCAAACTGAGAACTTTCAACAGGTTGTCCGGCCATCCAATGCTCGCGATCAGATTTTCGTTTGTGTGTGAGAATTTCGCTGTCAGACCACCTTCAAGGTGGAGCGTTCGCTCATCAAGAGGGCGGCTGTAAAATTTAAGTAAAAAGACAAACACATGATTACAAGCTATCTCACGTAACACACAGAAAGCTTGGATTTCTGATTACCTGGGTCTGGATACATCCCAGATGAGTAATTCTCCTCCAGCCATTGATATGACTTTCAAAGGATTGGGACCCCAGTCCGCCGCAGTCAACGGAACTGCTCCAGAATCGAGCGACATGATAGCTTGTTGGCTTCTGACGTTGTACATACGTATCAACCCATTTTTCTCTGCCACCAACAGCTTTCCTGATTCCTCGCCGTGCCAGCACACGCTGGTGCCAGGTGACGTAAGATAAAACGTGGACACGCACTTTTGATCCTCTTTGATCGCCCATAGTTTGCATGTGTGATCGTCAGAAACTGACGCCAACAGTTCACCCTCTGGTTCATACGAGATTGCGTTTATGTAATCTTTGTGTTCCTCTAGAATCTTCAAAATTTGTTTATTATTTGTTTATTTTTAATCACACATTTAGTTTTTTAAGTGAATACAAGTCTCAGAGATTCTCTCTCACCTCGTACACATTAACGTCGTTCAAATTGCTATTGTACAATCGTATCTTGAAGTCCGCGCCAGCGACGCAAAACGTGAGAATCTTGGGAACAACGCTCAGGGAGGTTTCTGGACTCCAAGCGATTGCGTGAGGCCTGGTGTCGTGATAAAAGGTTCTGATGGGATTGTATTCCATGCCCTCCACACGATCATCCTCATCCTGTCGATTAAAAGTCATCGGTCAGGTCTTCTATTTGCTACAATTATAGTTCCAATACACGTACCTGAAATCTCACGGTACCAACGACGATCTCCTTGGCGAGGGCGATACAGATCAGATGCTGCGACCACTCGTGCGGTGACAATTCCACGCAGTAGATCCGCTCGAAGAAATTCCGTTTGAACGTAGGCGGCGTAGTGATTGCTTCATCCATCTCTCTCTCTCTCTCTTTACTTTTATTGTCAATACATACTTGCGTACGCGCGTAAAAACAGAACCGGCATAACCTCTAAAACGTGGCAGGTTAGTTTCGCGTCTTTTTCGCGTCGTTAAAAGATTAGATCGCGATCGCGGTACGTGCGCGCCTCGACGCAGCAAAAATACGGTTTGTGGTGAACGAAGGAACGCGAATTCGCCGTGTTTTCTCACCGAAATCGCGAATGAAAAGAAGACGGACGCGCGCGCTTGATTTGAGGTTAGATCTCCATCGGCAGCGCACGCAGCACGTTGTCATCGAGAGGGCAGCACGCGTCGGTGTGTGCGATCGTCTGGCCAGCGTGCGGCAACCCTCGGAAAATCTGGTGGAACTTGTGCCTGGTGGACGAGGAGCGGTGCACGTACGGGATCCTCATCGCGACGACAGAATTTCATTTCCACGAGTCGGGCATGAATTGACGGACGGCGCGACAAACGGAGAGCAACACGCTGTGCGCGCGGCCTTAACGCGGATCCTCGTCACGATCTCGCGTTCGCGAGGTAGGTAAAAACGGCGGTTTCCGATCGGAGGCATGGTCGGCAACAAGCTGCTCACGCGTGCCCTTCCGCGATACAATGCGATCCGGAAATTTATTTCCCGGCGAAGCGTTTGAACAAATAGGCGCGACCTTGCGATCGAGCGCGGGTGTTCCGCAGTAATACACGCGGTTTTCCCTCGGATATTTCCCTCGTCGGTCTCACCGCAGCGCGGAAATTTAACGCTGCGTTAGGGTCTTGCATCACCTTCGGAAATTTTTGCGGGGTGCACGTTTCTGGAGGTTCAAACGCAGTTACCACGGAGAGAGACTTTGGTTCGCAATGAATTTTAATTAAAGAAATAAATTGCTGCGAGTCTGCACGTTAATAAAAAGATCCTTATGGTTATATTGTTGTGCGCAAATATACTCGGCACAATGTGTTTTTTAATTGTTACCTAATGTCCGCGAAAGGATTACTTGGACAGTAAATATTAATTTATATATTTGTGTGTTAAGTGTGTGCAAACGTTTGTCGAACATTTTTACGTGGCGATTAATCAATGTTAATCATCGCGCATTAGAAACGCATTGCACAGATGTTAAGACCAAATTTTAAAAATCCTTTATATTCGTTTCTCTCTTATCTGATGAAGATAAGAATTCTTTTGATAAAAAAAAAACTATATAAATATATATTTTGTTAGGGACAATTACTGTTTTTAATACGATCCTTTTTTTATTGTGTATTTCAGTGTCGTACATATACATATAAGAATTAATATACAGAAATGGAATTCGGAGCGGGCGATGTGGCTCAGATATCGGCGGAATTGGCGCGCGTGGTCGAGATAATGATGTCGCCGAACGTACCTCAACAACAACGACTGGAAGTGTACAATGCCTGCGAGAGGTTCAAAGAGACTTCGCCGTTGTGCGCGCAGTGTGGCTTGTATCTGGCACAGAAATCGCCAAACCGAAGCTCGGTGGTGCGTCATTTCGGTCTGCAGCTGATGGAGCACTGCGTCAAGTATCGATGGACGCAGATCTCTCAGTCGGAGAAAATTTTTATCAAGGAGAACGCGATGAAGCTGCTTCAGGAAGGGACCGAGCCATTGCTGCAAGAGGAGGCGCATATAAAAGACGCTCTGTCGCGCGTAGTGGTTGAGATGATCAAACGAGAATGGCCTCAACAGTGGCCCACACTGCTGGGCGAGCTCAGTCAAGTCTGCTCGCGAGGAGAGAGCCAGACCGAACTGGTTCTTCTGGTGTTTCTCAGACTGGTTGAAGATGTGGCACTACTGCAAACGCTTGAATCTAACCAGAGAAGAAAAGACATATATCAAGCGTTGACCACAAACATGGCGGAGATCTTCAGCTTTTTCCTGAGGCTGATGGAACAGCACTTTTCAGAATTTCGAAAGAAAAATGCCTTGGGACAGACGTCCGAAGCCGCTGCGCATGGCAAAGTCGTTCAAGTAAGATTTCGCGTTTAAAAAAGTATATACTTATGGATATTTAGATGAAGATCTCTATACAATATATTTTTTTATGAAATAGGTAGTGCTGTCTACTCTAACGGGATTTGTAGAGTGGGTTTCCATAAACCATGTGATGGCCGAAGACGGGAGATTGTTGCAGATACTATGCCTACTGTTGGGAGATCCGATATTTCAGTGCGCCGCCGCCGAATGCCTGCTTCAGATAGTGAATCGCAAGGGCAAGGCCGAAGATCGAAAGCAACTGATGATTCTTTTCTCGGAAGAGGCTTTGAGGTTCATTTACACAGCGGCGACCGCTCCGCCGTCACTCGCAGGACCAACGGATTTTCACGAGAATCATTATCTGTTCTTGAAAAAGCTCACACAAGTAATATTCTCACACGCGTCAATTATGCCGATTAATCACTTCTGTGAAAAACATGATCATTTGTTTACATGATTGTTTCAGGTACTGACGGGAATGGCGACGCAGCTTTGTACTTTGTGGGGCAAGGACGACGCTTCTAGTGTGCGACCGACACACTTTAATCTCTTTCTAGACACTGTGCTTACATTCACAATGTATCCCAGTCTTACGCTTACGCATTTAGCAAATGCAATTTGGATAATGTTGTTCAAGCATGAACAGATAAAAACTGACTCGCTGCTTCTGACATACGTGCCCAAATACGTGGAGCACACGGCGCCCAAGTTGATTCGCGTTACATATCCGCAAAACAGACAGAGCAACGGCATAAGCACGTACTGCCTCGCCGATTACGATTCCGAGGAGGAATTCAATGTGTTTCTGCATCGCTTCAGAATGGATCTGCTGGAAGGATTCAGACACGCGACCATGGTGGCTCCTTTGGTGACATTCACGTACGTGCAACAGTGGCTGACCGCGAAGATCACAAAGGGTATGGCAAATCCGCAGTACAAGAGCGATCAGAGCGACCGAGAATATCTCGAATGGGAGGCGCTTGCTCAAGCGCTCGATTCGGTTGTGTCGCGAGTCTTGTTTATCAACGAGCGACCCAGCGTGCAAACCGGTCTGCAGCTGTTGGAACTGTGCCTGAGTTACTCGCCGCAGGATCCTTGCTTGCTGTCTGCCCTACTCTCGTGCATAAGCGCGCTCTTCGTGTTTTTATCTATGTCGACTGGCTCGATGGCTATGCCAGGTGTTGCTATTCTGCCGCGCGTACTGGAGAAGATCTTCGCCGCGCTGGTGTTCGAAGCACCTGGCGAGAGCGAACGCAGTCGTTCACGAGCGACGAAAAACGTGCGTAAACACGCGGCCAGTCTCATGGTAAAGATCAGTCTCAAATATCCGTTGTTGTTGCTGCCGGTATTTGAGCAGATACACACGATGGTGCGTAGCTTAACTCGGGAGCCCAGCCCGTTATCTCGAATAGAGAGCGTCACGCTCTATGAGGCGCTGCTTCTCATTTCTAATCACTTCTGCGATTACGAGCGGCAGACGCGGTTTGTCGCGGAAGTGATCGGCGACACGTCCAGCAAGTTCATCGCGCTGGGCACGGAATGGTTCAAGGGACCGCTAGAGCTCATGCGATTCGTGGGATTGGACCGACCGCCGGTGGAGAACATATTAGAAGACCCAGCTAGGTCTAATCGCAATGATCTCATAATGTACATTTGCACCGTGCTGAGCGTGGTCAAACGATGCTCGATTCCCGAGGATCCCGATCGCGCTGCACGGGGAGGGTTTGTAGCCGCACTTAGTGAAAGCGGTAATCCGGTTTACCGTAACCCAGCCACACCCCATGTGATTCCCGTTCTACCGACGCTGTTCGCACTGCTGCGAACGATGAACGCTCTCTTTAGTCCTCCAGCTCTCGCCGCTCTTTCAGATGTAATATTTTTATAAAATCTAGTATCTGATGATATTATGTTTGAACAATTGAATATAACTAACTCTTGTATCTAGGGCTACAAGAATGCTCACGGACTTCTGGAATCGGAAAAGGCAAATCTTTTGGGCGTGAATATAACCAACGACAACACGAGCGAAACGGATCAACCGTCCAACACCACGTTGGTTCGGATGCAATCATTCCTTAGCACAATTCACGACCAGTGTTATCACATGCTGGGCAGCGGATGTCACATGATCGGTCGAGATTTCTACCAATTACCCGGACTCGCACCGGCATTGTTAAATTCAGTTTTTTCCAACATGGAGGTAGTCTTTTAGTTAAACTTTTATATTGCGAGAAAACATTTGTTTTTTGTCGAGGAAAAATGGTAAAAATATATTTCCGTTTCGTTCTAGGCAATTCCGGACTATAGATTACGACCTATCATACGCGTGTTCGTGAAACCGTTTATATACTCATGTCCGCCGGCTTTCTACGAGAGCGTACTAGTGCCTGTGCTCGCTCACGTATCCACACACAGTAAGTGAATTTACTTTTGTTCTCTTTTTACACTTTTTATTGCGTCTATGTAAGAGTAAGCGTTGAAGAAGTCGTACATTCGCATCTTTCATCAGTGTGCCAAAGATTAAGCGCGAAATGGCAGTACATCGCGCGTCTCTACGAATCCGGTGGATTGGACGATGAGAACACCGACACGCAAGAGGTCATCGACGACATGCTGAACCGAAATCTGACACGAGACTTTGTGGATGTACTCAAGGTGGCTCTGGTTGGCGGAGCCGCCAGCGACGCCACACCTCCGGACACCATGGAACAAGACAACGGCGGAATGGCGGTGGATCCTCCGCTTTCACGAGGAAACAGCATCATTGCCGAAGTTGTCAGCGAACTCGGAGCTTTTATTCTGCGTCATCCGTCCACATGTCACAGCATTGTTCTCTGCGTGCTAGGGTAAGTTGTTATGTCCGCTGTGCAGTACGATGTAGCGTCGTAAGAGTAACTTTTTGGAATATGCTTGTTCTTTTTTTGTATTTTTAGAGCACTCGCGTGGAACGACTCGAACGCGAGTCTCAAAGCGACGATGTTGACCGGGCCTGTGGTTCGAGCACTGGCGGCTGACGGTACCCTGACTCCTTCTATGGCAGCGCATATCATGGTCGCCGTTCTCCAGGGTTTACAGTTACATGGTCAGCACGAGGCCAATCAGGGTTCTCTCATAACTCTAGGTGCGCAGGTCTACGAGTGCCTTAGACCCAAGTTTCCGAATATCATCGAAGTGATGCAGCAAATCCCAGGAGTCAATCCCGCTGATTTGCAGCGGTTCGACGAGAAAATGTCGGTGGTCAGTACGAAGGGCAACAAGGTGGAGAAAGGAAAGAAGGATCTCTTCAAGAAAATTACGAATCAGGTAACGTTCATTGAGTGTTAACATATTCATTCCTTCATCGAAATTGATAACATGTCGAAAAAAAATTAACCGGTCGGGTGTTACTGCATCTTTTACAGCTTATCGGCAGAAGCGTAGGTCAATTGTTCCGCAAGGAAGTCAAAATAGACAATTTGCCGCGGATAGAAGTGTTCGGTAAACCTCAGCCGGTGCGCGTGGACGAGATCTCGAAAAACGCCAGTGATACGGGAATCGCGGCTCTATTTGCCGGGCCTACGTAGCAGACAGTTTTAGAGAGCCACACTTTACATAGTTGGTCTAACTCAATAAACGATTATAAATTATTGTAAAAACGAAAAAAAAAGTCTCTCCATTGAGAGACAGCCGGATAAAAGACGATCCTAAACTACTGAGAAAGTGTGTTTCCATTGAGCATGTATCGTGCTCATACTTGATCATTAAGTGCTTCGAATAAGTCTTAGGTACAAGTCGTGAACACAAATTTATATCTACGATGGTGTGACTGATGAGACAATTTTTCTGCATTTTTTCCTTGCTTTAAAACAAATCGTTCAATTGCGTCCGCAATACACAAATGTAGCCATGAGTTTTTATATTACATCGTTCTTGTTTTCCCTCTCTTTCTCATATTTATTATTGATTTTTATGTAGTTATGTTTGAGAAAGACAAATTATATGGCTGATGTCAAATTCTTTGACGTTTCGTGATCTTTTTAACGTCCAATGTGTTACGTGTGTTAACGACACGATGTCTTCAAGATATTTATACTAGAGCTGATGATGTTCTAGATACCCGGTTATTTGAACTCATATTATCTCATATTACTTATTCGCGTGCTTGATTTTACATATAACAAGTAGAAATCACATTTTAAATTATTTCTCCTGACATTTACTAGATTAAAACCTGGCATTAAACACACACATTCTGATATTCTTGAAGCACAGATATATTCAAATAATACGGGCATCCAAATATGAGATAATACGATTCGAGATAACACGGTCCAAATCTCATCAGTTTTAACTTATACATCACGCAATGTATGTTATATCTTTTGTTTTTTCTCTGACGAATTGAGTTTATCGAGATTGGAGGAGAAGAGTGCGCGAGGAGAAGCGAATTATTGTGATAAAATGTGTGTTGTGAGCGACTGAACTTTTAAACGATATGTTGTGTGTTGAGTGATTTTGGAACTGCCAGCTTGAAAATCTGTTGTACGAGAGAGATGTGAGTAACGTGTGCAAGAGAAATAAAATATTGTAGAATAATTCTGACTTCCTCTATTTTTTTTTTTTTTTTTACATTTTTTTTCTTTTTCGCGCTACTTTCTGAACTATGTCTCCGAACTCTGCGGTAGTGTAGCATGTTGGGTCTGTTCTCTTTAGCTACGTGCTTTATATTTTTTATTGATACAATTTACGCGTTTGATTTTTACACGAGAGAGAGAGAGAAAGAAAGAAAAAGAGAGCGGCTAGCAAAATTTGTGCGGCTAAAAAGAACACATCTGTTGTATATTATACTACGTTAAGGATTTCGAAGTATAGTTTATTAACATCGGTGTCATATATGTATCTATACAGATAGAGGTATATACATATTGTACAATACAATCTTACATAACGGATTGAGAGACATTTTTTCTTATCTCGGCGGAGATAGGAATAAAACAAACAAAAAACCACAAAAAAAAAAAAAAAAAGAATGAATCGTAATCGCTCGTCTAATACATGTATATGTGTATATTACGTTTCGAATGTTCATATTATAAATGCGATCATCGTTGATCTTTTCCGAGGCGCGAGTGCCTTTTTTTCTCCCCCAACCGAGAGGTCGACGCCGAGGAAAAGGATTTTTATGTATGTTGTAAAACAAAGAAAAGGATCGATCAACGTCTTCCTTATAGCCAAGTTCTTTCTCGCGAAGCAAAATCGAAATTCGCAATAACGAAACTTAGAGAGATCGACGAAAAAACATTTTGCGTAATGCGCTATATTCATTAAGGAAATCGAAAGTTTTTTCGCTCGGCAGTGTTAATCAAGAGGATAACGCGAGAGAACGCCATACGAACCTGTATATTAACAATTACAAATTTTAAGGTAATTAATGATGATAATTAATGCAAAAAAAACGTGCAAATGACAATTAATGCAATTACTAAAGTAGGCAATCAAAAGGACGTGAAATTTAATCGTGTAATTGTTGCAGAATCACTTCGAAAACAATTTAAATGTTTTCTTTTCTCTGTAGAAATATATTGCATAGGGTTGTTGAAAACGCAGAAACGAGAAAAGAATCACACCGAGAGTCACTATCAATTCTATATCGTTACAATAACATCACATATCAAAAACGTTTTAGTCCACTTTTAAAAACGCATTGTTTTTTTTTTATGTACATGTCTCGGTTGTCTTCTAGGCTGACTAGAATGCATTTTGCGCACAAGACGGATTTCTGTGTTTGTAAGCGATTGTTGTACATCCTTGGATTTTTCGTCTGAGGCGCATTGCCGCGTGTTTGTCCTTCGTTCCCCAGTGAAGTAACGCGTTTTTCAATTCAACATTCTCGAAAATTTTGATTTAATCTTATGCGGCAAAAAAAGTGTCTCTCACGGCGCACGCCACTTTTCCAAACATTCCACTCTTGCGTTTCTTTTCAAGCGCACCAAGTGCGTGAGTTTTTCGTAGAAAATTGTGTGAGAAGAGTAGGTGCTCAAGTGACAAATCTTCATTGCTCAGAGCGTAAGAGGTGCTCGCTCTCTTACAGAAACGCATTTACTTTTCCTTCTTCGACGGAACAACAACGACACGCGTAAAAAAACGTATCGCAAAGTTTTTTATATCACACATGCACGCAGAATGTTTCAACATCTACGTATCTTCATCCTTTCTTTGCCATATTGTTTGTTTTTAAGAATCGCGTGTGCTAACTGCGATAAGTAACGTACATTTATATGGTGATCATCGATGATAGGTCTACGTGTGTTACATGGCACAAAAATCAATTAGGATAATTAGGATTGCGGTACGGGGAAGTCATTCCGGTATTACAAAAAGGGTTTATCCATCTCTCGTCGCGCGACAATTTCGCGTTGTTTGATTTCTTTTATATACGCTCAACCCTTAAAAGTGTAAAAAGACGAGTAATATCTGGATGGCTTCATGATTGGGCGCGCACACACGCCCAGAAGAACGAAGTAATTGTCGCACTTTGTTGTAAATTTAATAAATGTTGATTTTACGCCAGGCGAAGAACAGAAGAAAAAGACGGCAGGAACTCGTTCGTTTTCGCAAACTGCCAGATCTCGCCCCGCGATTTTTTGTACACAACAAACAGCTCGAAGTGGAACCAGCTACAATCTTGTATATATATTATATTGTAATAAAGAAATTGCATTGACAATAACAACGTACACGTTCAGTATTCCCTAGAATCTCTTCGCTTTTCTGCAAAACATTTGCACAAGTGTTGCTGATGATCAGAAGTATATTACTTGATTACTTCATATATTCAGCAAGAGATGAGACGTGTCCTCCACTCTTTTAAATCGGCGAATGTAATATCTCATAGATTATCACGTTCACATGAAAATTTCAGTGATGTAAGTTACATAGATATTTATTCGTAATATAATTAAAAACTTATAATTGCTTATAATTTTTTCGAAGAAATGTTTCAATGAGTTGGTTTTTTGCGACGAATCATCTTTTCTCGTAACTCGAAGCGATGCACATTGCACGAAGATCCTGGAACGGTATCCTTTGCGGTAAATACCCTTGATGTGACTCCAGTCCTTAACACACACACACTCCGTATGCACATATAAATATTCTTTTTTTTTATACGGATAAAAAATATATTCTTTCGAGTTACGCTAGAGAGTGCTCGTGTCATCAATGATGTACAGCGCGTTACATGCATTATTACATACATATACGCAACACGTACAGTAATCGATTCGCGTAAAATTTATTATTGCACCACTACGTTTGCATTCGCAAGTACAACGACAACAAAACGACGTTGTTCAGCGTCAGCGTTTCTTGAAAAATTGTATATTTGCGCGCGCGCGCGCATACACAACAATAATATATATACATATATATATATATATATAGATGTATGTACATAAATATCATTTTTTCTATTACATTCGGCATGAATCTCATCGAACATGGTGTCGCTCGTTAAAATTAAAAAGAGAAAATGCATTAAAATTATCTTTGGAATTCGACGTAAGCAGATTTTTTTTTTTTTTGTGTCCCGGATGTACAGCAAAATGTTCAACGACGACAAAGAAGCGCTTCGCTTACTACAACAACATCAACATCAACAACAACAACAACAACAACAACATTGATCACGTCATTTCGCGAATTTGTTCACGCGAGCGCTACGTTTGGAATGTAAATGTTAAAACATCGCACACATGCACGCGCACTATTCGTTCATCGTAGTAGTGCACTACTGTCTGCACTAACAAATTCTAAGCACAATTCTACACACACATTTGCAGCCCAGATTGTTACTCTGTCGGTCTTTGGTGTAGTACAACGTCGTTTGCAAAAATGTCTTTACTTTTTGTTTCATTTGCTCTCTGCGCGTTTATTTTATTATATCGCAGATAAAAAAAAGAAAAATCATCAAGCGAAGCTCGCAACGCGTCCTACTTTCAGATCAAGAAGAAGCACGTGACGTGTCACGACATGCAGAGAGACAGGAAGACAAGACTGTGTAAAAAAATTGAGTTTCTCTTTATATTATATTTTTACGACTTGTTACACATTTAAACTCTCGTAAAAGACGAGAGTTTCAAATTTCGTTGATTTTTGTTTTCGTCGCGCGAGAACGCACTTCTTCGCCCTTAGAATTATTGACAGTTCGACGAAAAACGCGCGCCACGCTCGTCTTAATTTCACATACAATTTTTTGTTTTTCTTTTTTTTTTTTTTTTTATTCGCTCTCAGTCGCCGTAATAAAACCTTTTCCGCGAGACTTTCAAACTCCAGACGGTAAAAAGAAAAAATAAATATACATATATTCTCATAAAATGCACTCACGGTATCTAAATACATATACAAACGTGTATATATACATATATATATATACTCGTACACAAATAACATCTATATATTTCGATGCTCGATACATAACATACATAAAATGCACCTAAAACCTCCTCTCTCTTATCCCTGATCCAGTTTTGTACTCGTCGAGACGAAGGCAGATCTCGAACAGTCTCCTATGATATAGTATATCCTCTTCAATCTCCCTCTCGCTTTGTATACATATATATATTTATATATCAATGACAATATTTACAAAAATACAATATAACATCTCTCATTGTTAATAAATATCTCTCGTTAGCTTTGAGTTTTTTTTTTTGAGCAGTCAACAAATATAAGGCGAGTACGTTTTATTTTTCTTTATCCCTTAGACACACACTTATTGACTACTACTCGCGCGCGCAGAACCGAGATATAATCTTACACTATTCTCTCTTTTAAACCTCACTTATATATATAGATATATATATATATCCGTTCCGCGTATTCCTCTAATGATATTTCAGCATAATTCTAGTATCATTACGGATATATCTATCCATCATTAGTATCTGGTCGTTATTTGCAACACGCAGTTTGCTTTAGACTTTTCCATTCTCGAGTAATAATACACACACACACATACGTGCGAATTAAATAATAAAAAAATATTAATTTATATATAAATACTATATAAAACTCGAGTATATATATGTAATACTTTTGCTTTTTTACTTACTGTATATTGAACACTTACGCATTGTTAAAAGAAGGAGATTATATAAATATATATATATATATGTTGTAGTTGTTTTTTTTTTTACTACAGTCATGCAGTTAAAAAAAATTCACAAAAAATAAAACAAACGATAAATATCAATTTCTTGCACAATTAAAAAAAAAACATTTCAATTATATCAAATTATATGGAAAATATATGTAAAAATTATTACAACTGTCGAGATACTAAAGATGAATGTCTAATCTAAATGCTATTACGATCTCAATGCAGGCCACACGTTAGATCATAGGTAATGTATATCGTCGCGCGAGAAAATATCGGCACAATTGGCGCAAAACGATCCTCATGTAACAATTGTATCAGCATTCCCTTTCTTACCTACCAATAAAAATACGTCCATATTGTCCTTGCCTTTGACGTACACCTGTCCCCGTGGCTCGAACTCGTATCGCTCCGACAAGACGTCAAGACAATTGCTGGCCATCTGTATTCTGCCGGCCACTCCGGTGGAGTCCATTCGCGACGCTATGTTGACCGCGTCGCCCCAGATGTCGTAGTACAACTTGGTGGCGCCGATCACACCGGCCGTTACGTCGCCGTAGTTGAAGCCGATTCGTAGAATCAGTTTAAAGCCCAACAGATCTCGATTAAAGTCGCAGATTACTTTGTGCATCGCCACCGCGAAGTCCAGCAGCTGGAACAGATGCGTGTACTCGTGTTCGCTCTGCTGCCTCACCTGCGGATTCAAACCGCTCGCGGCCATGAAGGTGCTGCCGATTGTCTTGATTTTCTCGACGTTCGCAAACTCCGGCTTCTCGAGCAGCTCGTCAAAGTCGCCTATTAGCTCGTTTAGCACACGGAGATACTCTTTGCCGCCAAGATACGACTCGTCGTACAGCTCGTTGAAGTTGACGATACTAGCGAATATAATGCCGACGGACTTGTGATTCTGCGAATATTTGGCGGTGGTCTTCAACTGATCGGCGACGTACTTGGGTATGATGTTGTGGAGCAGCCAGTCAGCTTGGTTCTTCATCGACTGTACGCGCGCCTTGTCACGCGCCGCCACCGCGTTGCCGTGGAAGCACAGCCGGTAACTGATTTCGAATTCCCGGTTCAAAAACCAAACCAGTAGCAATAGCAGCACTATATTGGGATATATTTCGGAATTGTACAATCTTTCGTTGTATGGGGTGTGAGCCGCCTCTCGAGTCGCGGAAGACGCCTCTTGCCTTACATGCATCGCGACTGACGGCGGCACTTTTGTCGTAGCGGCAGCGGCAAGAAAATCTCTCGTAGCGTCCAGATCGCTCGTGATCGGTTTCATCAACATGTTCGATTGCAGCGCGACCAATTGCGAGATGTTGCTACGACCGCTACCGCTATTCGTGTTACTACTACTGAGATTCGTCTGGTGATACGGCGATATGTGACTCATCATGAGGCATATGAACAGAACGGTCAGGGTTACCAGTAGATTCTTCATCCAGCAGTTGAGCTGTGTAAAATTGCAGAAGTGAACGAGCCCGACAAAGATCAGATAGCTGTAGTAGTACTCGAAGTTGTTGGGACTGTGTAACACGTTGCACGTGAAATTAAGCAAGATGGAGATGATCGGTAGACCGACCAGAATCGCGCCGCACACATGCCACGGATACCACAGCGAAAAGAACTTGAATATCTTCTGCGTGAACGTTGCGTGCGCGATGTTCGGATAGAGAAGCTGCCGGGTGCAGAGCGATACTGCGATCACTTGAATGATAGTGGCGAGTATGAAGAATATGGAGTAATATACCGTCGGTTTGCACAGGAGAAAAAGAGAGACCGAGATGGCCGTGTAGACCAGAGCGGATATCAAGATGTCGAAATACGTGTTGAATCTCGAAGTGGCTAGAGTGGGTGGATTACCGCTCTCGTTGGCTTTGTGCGCGTTCTCCCGATACTCTTTCTCCATCTCCTTGTTCTTGAAAAAGAGAGTGATGCTCGAGAGCGGCGGTTTGACGAAGTACGAACGTTGCGAGGTCGCGTTGTCTTGAACGCATCTTGAAACACAAATCATTGACTTGAAAAACGGTTTGCCGCAATTTTCAAAACACATTTCTAAGAGTCTTGCTCACCTAATTAACTGGAGATCGGATTGTTTCCGCAGTTTATGAAAACACGCGCCAAAGGTATCGGTCACCATTGGCGGGAACGGATAAGGAGGCACCGAAGACGAAGGTTCGTGCGTGGAGTTTAACGTCGAACTAGAAGTATAATAACCACTGACTCTGTGTGCTAATAAATCACCCTGAGCCATACCATTCATCAAGAACAACTGCAAATCGCAAAAAGAGTATTTGTAAAACGATATGTGTTTAATTTTCATTTAACATATACAAAGTTTTTCCAATAAGTTAATAAAAAAAAAAAACAGATACCTGTTGTTGTATACTACTCCGTCTGCTGTTGCTCTTGATTCCGGAATCTTTTCTGCTGCAAAGGGAAGAAGCGTGACTAATTGGTTCTTGACCAGATAATAAAGGACTAGAAGGTACAGGATTCGGATCCATTTCGACGCCGTTGTTCAGAGGAACCTACATACGTATCGATGAAAGCCAACTATATATGTATTTCAAATCGTAAAGTACACGATCATTAGACAAAAATAAGAGAATAAAAAGATAGCTAACCTGTCTGAATCCGTTGCATTCTTCGTACATCGGAATGTCGGGTCTCGCTCGTCCCATAGCGATATTCCTCCCTTCTTCTATCTCCAATGGTGTCATCTCTTCGGTTGTTCGTTGTCTCTGCAGGTATTTCCACGGTTTATTCCGCACTTTCTTCTTGCCGTAGCTAGCGGTAGACGTTGGACTCTTGTTTGAATCTTCTTTCTCGTCCATGGTGTCGCCGTCGTTTTCGGAGTCCAAAATACTGGGCAAGGAATTGGCCTTCATTCGGTAGTTGCTAGCGTTCGTAACCATGTAGAGATAATGATGCCGCGGCTTGGCTTGAGTGTTGCACGACGCCACGCGACTTCGCGATTGCAGCAACGGCGAGATACTCTTGGGTGACGCGACGCTCGTGATGAATTGATTCATGAAGTCTGATTTACGAGCTCTGATGAAGTAAGTTTTAACACCTGAAACAAAAGAGCAAAAATACACAACTTAAAACAAACTTATGTCTTTGATTTCTTTTGTTTTTCCTTCAAACTTAACTTCACTCACCATTGACTACCTCCCCATTCTCCGTTATATACTGATCTCCCAGAAATCTCAAGGTGTTCTCACTCAAGTGCACACGGCCGGGCTTGCCAGTGCTCTCTAACTTGTTCGCAAGGGTGACGTCGTTCGACCAGACATCGAACTTAAATCTCTTAGTGCCTACAATTCCGCACAGCACAGTGCCCGTGTGCACACCCACTCTCATGTTCACACCTTCCCGTCTCTCAACGTCAAATTGTTTTATAGCTTCAATCATAGCTATTAAAAAACAAAAGCAACGTACGTAGCGTTAGATTGACATTGTCCGAGAGTAGCGCGTAATAAAATAAATATGTGCTTTACATACCCAGACCCATTTCTATGCAACACTTGGCGTGATCGGATCTCGGCTCGGGACATCCGCTCACGCAATAATAACAGTCTCCTAACGTTGAAATCTTCTCGCATCCGTGATGCTCGCAAAGATCATCAAAACGTTCGAACAGATCATTGAGAATGCCTACTAGTTCCTCGGCAGTCTTGTTCGAGCTCATTCTGGTAAACCCGACGATATCGGCGAATAAAATACTAACATTCTCCATTGAGTGCATGTTGAATGGGCGGAACAACGAACGGATGTCAGTGTTATTGGAAGGTATCGAGCCCTTCTTCAGAGAATCTTCTCGCTCTCTTTCGCGCTCGCTTTCCTCCATGAGCCAGTCCGCAACCTTTGGCGGCATCACCGAGTGTATCATCTTCTCTTTCAATTGCTTTTCCATTTCCAACTGGCGACGTACCAGCAGGGATTGACCGACCTTCATAAATGTGCCGCGCCTTCTCACGAAGGTCATTATTAAGATATGCAAGCCTATCAAGTGGATGCAAATCTGCATCAAGATTCTTATTGTGAGATTCGTGGAAAAATCAATATCATCGGCGAGCAAACTATCACTAGTATAATTATCTACAGATGACGAGTTAACGGCGATCGCCGATTGTAAAGTGGAATTTAATCTCGATAGGATATTCGAATTGCTTAGAGTGTCGTACATTTGTTGAGCTTCTCGTTCCGAAAATCTCGAGCCCAAGCTCATCGTATTTCTGCCTTCACGCAGCGTCAACATCGTCTCCAAGCTGCTAACCGTAGTAAGATCACTAATATTACGTATCACATTCCGTAGACCAGTAACAATTGAAGGATTCTTCATGGACGAACGCACAGATGCCAGCACGCCATTGTCGGCTATTATTTCCGAGGAATGATGTTGCACAACTCGCTCCACGTCTCTGGGACCGTACAGATAAGCGGTCAAGAACTCGAACATAAACGAGTAGAACGTGCATATTCCTACGCAGGCGTAGAGCGGCATCGGCAATACCGTGTAAATAAGTAATAAGATCTCTGTGCATAGGGCGAAATGTCCGACCAGAGTCAGTCCACCCATGTGAGGAGGTATAGCGAGGAAGAGCAGGGACAGGAAACAGAGCATGAACGCAACTCCCAGAGAAATCGGTAGTACGTGGGACTTGTAGTAATCCGTGTATGTTAAATACAACACAGCCACGACCGTGACGCTGACGATACCACAAACGCCGGCTATCGCTGCCCATGTCAGTGTATCGTTCTCACTGCCGATTATCACAAAATACGTCAGCCATGATAAGGACACCAACAGAATATACGTGAGAGCGTACCTATAGAAAAAAAAACAATCATAATTTTTCTGACTCGGTATCGCGAACATCAGAATCGCATTACTGACAGAACGAAACGTTAGTACGAACCAAAATCTTAATCTAATTTGGGGAAAGGCACTACTCTTATATTGTTCCTCCAGGATCTCCGAATCGAACCTAGGATTCCACCATGATCGTGGAGCTGCGCGTTCGAACGGTACGGGCAAGCTTACACCGCAACATCCCAATCCCTGACTACTGTGTGCTAGGTATGTTTGTATATAGGGTGCTAGAGATATATGAATCTCATCCTCGGCATCCTCGCTGTCGTCCTTTGCTCTGGTAAAACTGACAGATGAGCCACGCTTCCGATTCAGTTGTGGAGTCATGTTGATAATCTAATGTAACTAAAATAAATCACAGTGTTTTCAAAGTACAAGTTGTAGTAATAAAAGCCTATAAAGAAGTTTAACACAAAATAACTATTTTATTGGACATTATCAATAAATATTTTGTATTCAGCTACATACATCTCTACATATGGTTGTCATTTTGTTACAAGTGGCTACAGCTGTTCTCAACAATAGCATATATAATGCCAATTAATGCTACATCAATGGAGATTGACAATTGTCTCAATACGCGTGTGACAATGTGTTTTCATTTCACAATAAAAAAAGAAAATTGAAGAAAAACACGCTGCACAAATTATTTCATACAAGTTCGTGTCATTTTTGAGACACGGATAACTTCATATACAAATTAATATTTTTAATTTCGTCGTGTTAAACACGCGACAGAACGCAGTGTACACAATCGGACGCGGTGTATCCTTGTCGGTTTCATCAATGTCAACCGATAAACTACATACTCTTTCATGTTGCGAACTTGGCAATACAGAATCGGGAAGCAGCTCTCGACAGAACTTACCAAATGATTCACTTCGGTCTAGGGCGCCGAAAAATTTGAGAAATCATCCTCCTCCACTGACATCGGAGGTGCCACGCGGGATCAGCTATTGCCGCGGAACGTCATGTTTCTCGCGGTTTTCTCTTCCTTTCGTTAAAGGCGTCGTTGAAGAGGTCGGGGGAGACTGTCCGATCAACCTCCGTGACACGGAAACAGCAAGAGGAGCGACTTGTCGTGGGTGTAAAAAAAAAAAAATCACGTCTCGACGAGACTACTGGAACGTCTTCCGTGCCAATGCTCCGCGGACATCTTGAATCCATTACACACGCTGCGGACAGTCGATGACAGTTCAGCGGACGGTGATTGGCTACCATAGAACTATTCTCTTTCTATGAGTAAGTTCCATTGGAGCTCGCAACGATCGTGAGTGTAGGTCGAGATTACAATGTTCTGTTGTATTGGTCGATTTTCTGGACGTAACCAATTTTGATTGGACAATGTGGACGCGACCTATGCTCGAGATCGTTGCGAGCGCCAAGTGAAACTTACTCTATTACTCTATTTCTTACACGTGGTTTGAAGCATCCCCTAACCGTAAAACGTACGTGGTCCAAGTGCTGAATGACGTTTCACTTGCAACGGAACAGTCGCTGAGCAACGTTCACCGAAGTTACGACGAATTGTGTATGTACAGACTTGCGTTTAAATAAATAGGCTATTACTTTTTATAAGACTGATATATTTTATAATAAAAACGAAGAAAATGTGGCAAAAAATTGTGAGAGTTCATTTACATCTATTTTCTAGGAAAACATAGAATTATGCAGAGCTTCCAAATCTTTTTCCCTTTCAACCGCTCGTTTCTTTTCCTTTCTGTACATTTCATACTCTTCGTCATCTGTCGGCAACTCGTATCGACAAAGCGGACATGAATTGGTCTTTTCCAACCAAGGTAAAATACATTCTTGATGAAACATGTGATGGCAAGGCATCAAACTTGCTTTATCATTCATCTCGAACTGCTTCAAGCAAACTGGACACTGTTTTGTGTCAGCACGTTCGATCTTGACTTCCGGTAAATCTTTTACCACCGTTTTTGACGCTGGTGGCGGAAGTTTGTCTTGTCCGAGCAAGTCCCACATGCCAGAATCCCGCAGGAACCGCGCCATTTGAATCAAATGATTTGGCGTTTCTCCGTCACTCAGAGGTGTCCAGCCCATTTCCGTGAAATAATCGGACATTTCGTTGAAAGGGACACAGCAACTGTTTCACAAGTAGAACGTGCTGAAACAACACACTCCGACGCGACGTTCACTAAACCTCTCTCGTGATGAGCGCGATAATGTTACAATTATCTTTGATAGTATACTTGTGAGCTATTGTGAGCAAGTTTTATTTTGCGGACATCTTGGTCACATAAGTCACGACGTGCAACAATAGTTAGTGCAATTGTGACTCAGCAGCGGATCAACAAGGATAGTCCATACGTCATTGTGTGTACATGTGGGTTGGTCAGAAAGATTCTGAACACCCGAAAGGATCTTAGGAAGGTTATGTGCACAACAGTATCCAGACGCAACATTGTGCAAGCTCTCGTGGGAGATTGAAGATACGTTAAATACAAAAAATCATATGTAAAATATTTCAAACTTAAAAAAATGCCAGATATAAAAATTACACCACTTGGCGCTGGACAAGATGTTGGTCGCAGTTGTATTCTTGTTTCAATGGGCGGTAAAAATATCATGCTGGATTGTGGAATGCATATGGGATTCAATGATGAGAGACGCTTCCCGGATTTTTCTTATATAGTCCCTGAAGGACCTGCAACCAACTACATAGACTGCGTTATTATTTCTCATTTTCATCTGGATCATTGTGGCGCCCTTCCTTATTTCACAGAAATGGTAACATAACACAGTTAACAGTAAATCAACATTGGTAAACAAACTTTTATTTTCTGTAAATATAATTTTGTTTACAGGTAGGCTATACTGGGCCAATTTACATGACACATCCGACCAAAGCAATAGCACCAATCCTGCTTGAAGATATGCGAAAAGTTGCGGTTGAGCGTAAAGGAGAGAGCAATTTTTTCACATCACAAATGATAAAAGATTGCATGAAGAAAGTTATTGCTGTCACGCTTCATCAGTCCATTATGGTCGACTCAGAATTGGAGATAAAAGCGTACTATGCCGGTCATGTGCTCGGAGCAGCGATCTTTTGGGTTCGCGTGGGATCACAGTCTATCGTGTATACCGGAGATTATAACATGACGCCAGATCGTCATTTAGGTGCCGCATGGATAGACAAATGCAGACCAGACTTATTAATATCAGAGTCAACATACGCGACTACTATTAGAGATTCGAAAAGATGTAGAGAAAGAGATTTTCTCAAAAAAGTATACCATTTTGTTTTTTATTTATTATTTATTATTAGTAATGTAAAACTGATTTTGAACGAATACGTGTTTTTTTTAGGTACACGAATGCATCGATCGAGGTGGAAAAGTATTGATTCCCGTGTTCGCTCTTGGCCGAGCCCAAGAATTGTGTATACTCTTGGAAACATATTGGGAAAGAATGAACTTGAAAGTGCCCGTTTATTTTGCGCTCGGCCTGACCGAGAAAGCCAACAATTATTACAAAATGTTCATTACGTGGACGAATCAGAAGATCAAGAAGACGTTTGTGCAACGAAATATGTTTGACTTCAAGCATATAAAGCCGTTTGACAAAGCGTACATTGATAATCCGGGTGCGATGGTGGTGTTTGCTACGCCTGGAATGTTGCACGCCGGTCTCTCTTTGCAGATTTTCAAGAAATGGGCGCCTAACGAGGCCAACATGGTCATCATGCCGGGTTTTTGCGTGCAGGGCACCGTGGGACACAAGGTTCTGAATGGCACGCGAAAAATCGAGTTTGAGAATCGTCAGATTGTGGAGGTGAAAATGGCCGTGGAATATATGTCCTTTTCCGCTCATGCCGACGCAAAAGGAATAATGCAACTGATACAGTACTGCGAGCCGAAGAACGTTATGTTGGTACACGGGGAATTTGCTAAAATGGAATACCTGAAAGAAAAAATCAAACAAGAATTCGGTGTCAACTGTTATAACCCTGCGAACGGCGAAACTTGTATCATAACGACCACTTCCAAAGTACCAGTGGACGCTTCTTTAGCGTTACTGAAGGCCGAGGCAAAAAGATATTCGATCTTACCACCGGATCCGAAGAGACGGAGACTGCTTCACAGTGTTTTAATGTTGAGAGAAGACGGTGTTTGTCTTATGGACGCCGATGAGGTAATTTCTTTCGAATATTATTCATTTAAGAGTTCGAACAACGAGTTTTATTCTTGTGCGTGTACACAATTCAAATATAGGAATATAAATTGTGATTTGTTTGTGTTCTATCTTTTGGCAGATTACAAAGGCTGCGGGTATCACCAAACACGTGGTGAGATTCACATCTACCTTGAATGTGAGGGATTCTGGTCCGGCACATGCTACAACATTGAAATTATTGCAACCACTAAAGGAAAGATTGTCAGGATGGACAGTTCAATTGACAGACGGTTCTATATCGGTCGAATCTGTTTTGGTCAAAGTGGAAGGAGATGAAGACGAACAAAAGAGTGTTTATGTTTCGTGGACTAATCAAGATGAAGATCTGGGTAGTTACGTCCTTGGATTTTTGCAAACAATGTTGAATTGAGAAAATAAAGAACATTATGTAACTTTCTCTATCTGTGATACTATAAGATATATTTTGTCATTAGAATGAACACTTAGCTCGACTTTGCATCAATATTCGAAGTGTATATCTATAGCCAAGTAATTGTTCATCGTTAGAAGACAACTGACATTTCATTTTGTGTATTTGTTTAGAATTTACACTTCAATAAAATATAAATGGATTTTTATATAAATTTTTCAAAGGCTACAATTATTTTTCATGAAAGAAGAGACAGAAACTTTGTGTGTGTGTGTGTGTGTGTGTAAAGAATCATTTGCTATCATCGATAAATAAATAAAACATTAAAACTATAATAATTGAGAATGTTAGAGATTTCATAATATTTAGAACGTCAAGAAAGTAAAACAGTAAACTTTTATTAACTATGAATTATGTTTTCTAGTTACAAAACGATAAATAAGTACGCGGTGTACTAAACGTACACCTTTTACAAAAAATCAGTACAGCAATTCTATTTCTTTGCTTAATTGATCGATTGCACAAACAAGCGAAAAATTGTGTTGAATTGATCACTAGTATATTGTTTAAACGCTCATGCAAGTGTTTACAGAAAATCATTTCCGGCTCCTAAAGTAATAGCTACTACACTTTAACAACAATACAGAATGCTCCGGTTTACCCGATGAACAGAGAGATTAATTAAATATATAAACGTAGAGATTAATTAAATATATAAACGTAAACAGTTGCAAGCATAACTCTTTTAAATGCCTCTAAAATTGTTCAATAATTTGAACTCGTTAAACAGTTTTCATTACTTGAGAATAAAAGTCTATGTGTATGAGCTATGTGTAAATTATCTGTCTTGTATACGTACGCAATATGTATATCTGCCTAGTTTCAGTACAACCAATGGGCGCAATTAATTTTTTTTTTTTTTTTTTTTTTTTTTTTTTTTTTTTTTTTTTTTTTTTTTTATATAAGACTGGCTCGTTCACATATATCCTCATCTTACTTAATTATTGCACATGAGAATTGATTAACAAATTTGAACTTGTGTACAATTGGAATTAACAATACGAAGATTATTTCCTATCTGGTATATAAATCTCGTGTATTATGTTCATTTACTGTCATTAACGAAATGCTCTATATATAATAAATATATATAAATATAAAATATACATAAATATATATCATATATTTATATATATTTTTATGCGATATTATACATACAATATATGTATATATATATATATATTTTTTTTTTATTTCTGGTCCATACGTCTAATAATTAAAAAAAGAACAAACTATTGACATTGTCGTTATCATGTCAAAAAAAGCCAAATAACAACCATGATAAACAAATATATATGTAGAGCCCGTGCAGTTTTGCAACTTTATGACATTGGATAAACAACAGTTTCGAGAATTCTTGAATGAAAAGTGAGTAATATCAGATTTTAAATATCATAATGTAGCATAAAGTCATGGAAAACACACAAACACGTGAACAAATTTAATATACAATTTTTCCCAGTTGCAAGAACGTGTACTCTATTGTTCTGAATCTCTTTTTTGTTACAAAAAAATAAAATAAATCAGTACGAGCCTATCATAGATAATCTATAAACAATTAATATCGCGGCAATTCACTTTATGCGTAAAGTTTGATAACTTTTACAATCGTGTATAGATATCAATGTGTATAGTCATTTATAATAACTATATAAATTGTATACACAGAATCATCACATATGCATGTTATTTTAAAAATTTTTTCCATTTAATTGCTACGCGTTTTAATTGTATATTTTTTCTTCCACATAATAAAATATGATATTTTTTTACAATAAACATTATTGTAATATAATATTTTCACTTTATATTAGTCTTTTGAGTAGCAAAGTATGCTATTTATACCTATATATATAAATATATATTTATATATATATATATATATTTATATATATAGCAGTGCTGTGTGTTCGCGTTTCACATTTGCACGTTCATTTCATTTTCTTTAACCACCAGGATTACTCGAACTGCACTAGCGTAGCTTATTTTTCGAAGTTATTTTTTTCCTGAACCACCCTGAAAAAAGTACATGAGCAGAATGAATGAGACATATCCAAAAATCGTATTATTATATAAGTGATATTCTAACATGTCAAACAAATAATGTCCTGCTAATTCTTGTTCTTCCATCGTGGACGAATAAATCAATAAATGTAATATGAATATTGCATAGAAATGCGTCACGAATTTTGTTTAAAATGATCAGGAAGAACAATTAAAAATCCGTGTGAGAAAGAGTGCGCATAAAAATGCACTGATTCGTCATCAATGAAAGCGCATTTTCTTGCGTTATCTTTTACACATCCATGTAATGAACTTTAGCTACACACAAAAACTACGTGCTTGTAAATCATGCTATGATTAATTTTATGAACAAAAGCAACTCTCGAAGCATTCAAAACTCATCTCTGTCGCAAGCTTATGTAAAGAAGAAGCACACACATATATGTTCATAATGTGATACAATTTGTTCAAGCAACAAGCAAAATACTTAGCACATTGTTGACCAACTTTGTTTCATGCAAGAAACTAACTAACACGTCTGTCACTAGAAGACGGAGTTAATTCGTTCTAGAAATTTAAACATCACTAAAAAGTGAACATCGCAAGCTCTAGTTCTTTCACACAACGTTTGATAGACAAGTTGATAATCTGGTCAACAGTGTATCAACAAAACATACAGAAGCAACCAATAAGAATAAGAAATAAAAGGAGAAAAATAAAAGTTGAAAATACAAATGAATAAAACAGAGTAAGAACTACTTAGCCTGTATAATTTATATTCGATTTTCTTCAAGATTCTACAAAAAATGGTACATATATAATATATTTAAATATACGTATATATGTACCATCTCTTGTAGAATATCGATAAATAATACTCTTATATACTCTTGTTACATGTAATATTTATGTCACCATCATCTCTATTGTAATATTCCATTGCCTCTCTTCATTTTAATTAATATTGCAATTATTATTCACAAAAATATACAATCTTATTTTTTTTTTTTTATTGAAAACAACATATAAAGCGTACGTGTATACATACAAGAAAAGCAACTAAAAAAAGCCTGTCGGCTCTGTGTTACAACAATTATTCGGATTAATAAATATGCCATTCTTCTCGCGCAGTGTACCCTTTACCCCAGTGTTTGTGCTGGTAAAAATTTCTTTTACGAGGTAATTTCATTTTTTTTTTTTTTATTATCTCATCTATGTTATATTACTTTAACTTTTGTTTTAAATTCATATTCTTTTCTACTTATCAAAAAATACTTTCATATTAATTATATATTCTTTTGTAAAAACAAAACATGTCGATATACATATAAGTTATTACACACATGTAATTAAAGATTTATTTGACGACCATTTTTTCGCGTAAGTTGTAAATCATAATCTCGGCAAGAATTAAAGATAACTCGTAACTGTTTCTTCTGTTTTACTTTACATTTTCTTGTGTCGAAATGTCAAATGTCAAAACCTAAAATATAAAGCCAAAAATAGACACTGTGCAACGTGATTCTGATACATATACAAATATAAGTAAAGTAATGCCATATAAAAACTACAAACAATTAGTAATAATAAACAAAATCTGCGCGAACACATAGTATTTTGTCACATTCTTAAATAATTATGTATATATATACAGGTTTATATATATTCATGTATCATAAGATTCAAGAAAAAAGACAAAGAAGAGTTCATTCATATGACATCTCTCCTTTCTGATGACTGTCTAGTTATATGTCCCAATTTTAGTAATGACTAATAAATTAACGATATTACAGCTCATAGTTTTACATTACTGAAAATGTTTCTCACTTTGAAGTAAATAAAAGAAACTTATATACACACAAATACATGAATTTTGAAAAAAATTATAGTACACTGAGATGAATACAAATGTAAAATTTAACATCAAAGAATAATAAATGTATACGATGACAAAAAAACATAAATTATCAATGAGGAAGAAATGATAAACCCTGACGTATGAGAGAATCGCTCTAAAACGGTAGTGTCTACTATTAAGAATTTCTCGAAAAAGCTAAGAGGTAACATTTGAACATCTTCATCGTTAAGATTTGCATACCTGCGAAACTGCGCCGTTTTGCCGTGGTTTTCTTAGTGGACTGTCGAAACAATCAAAACAGTTAAATCGTTATCGATCACAGAGCAAGCATTTAAACAAAAGCTAATTTTTTTTGTTTTCTTAATTGCAATCTGTGACAACCCGCGGCCGTCGAATCATCGTTTCTTTACAAACAAAACCTCAGAATAAACAAACACTGGGACAAAGACTACTGTCTTGAAATTAAAACTTTCTTAATTGATACACACACTACTGTGAGAGATTTGTAAGGAAAGATGTGAATAGCCGATAAAAAAAAAATCAATTTTACTCTGTTTAGAGAAAAAAAGTCGTCGCGCGCTAGTGCTCACATTGCAAATCATATATTTGTTTCTTAACGTGGTATGGAACATCAGAAAATAGATAATCCGGTAATACAGAGATGTAAAAATCGTAAATACATTGCAAGTGTATGACGTAATTTTTTTAATAGCTACATTCTGATTTATCGAAAACATTATTTTCGCTGCAGTTTAATATTATAAATATATGAAAAAATATTGTTCCCAAATATTTATATATATTCAAATCTAAGTATAAATTATACTGCGTATTATATAGAATGTCTTTGAGACAATTTAAATACATGGATAGAAAGTTTAAGAGAGATCAATCTCCTACGTCATTTTTTCATGATTATCGCACTAAAATCACATGCTCTCTCAAATATGTGAACGTGTGTTTTGCTTGTTTACTATTGCGCCTCTTGTAATAGGCGCAATAATAAAATAACACGTCGGAACATACAACAGAAATTTGTCTCATAAAGTACTGCTTCAAAAATATAAAAGCTACCGAAATAATAGATTGCTTTAATATAGTAGCAAAGGAATAATAATAAGAGCTCAGTAATACCATCACAAAGAACGCCTCTGTACAAAAAAATAGACTTTATTTTAAAAGAAAAGACGAGAGAGATATTTGATTGTTCTACTTTGAGTATGATACTTAAAGCAGACACACACTTGATGTTAAAGAGCTACGTGAAAAAGAAAACTTGTTTTATCATTCTTTGTGTGATCTTGAGCCTTAATAAATATACTTCACACATTTTAATAATCAACTGAAGTGCACCTATTACAGTAATCGAGCCAGTAACGAGAGTTTTGTTCTGCCTCAAACTTGTAAGTTTACCTTTCTCTTTTTCTTGGTCTTTTTATGTTGCTGGCCATTCAATGGTTTTCCATTAGCCTGTCTGTGATCTGTCATATGACAGGATTTGGAGGAATTTTTTGTAGTAAGGGAGCTGTTCTCAATTGCTTGTTCGGACTGACTGGCCAAATTGACAGACTTGGTTTTAGAACGTTTTACACCAAACTCTGTATTCTTGAGAGTACTTTTTAATTCTATCATATCTTGAGACGCTAGAGAAGACTGCATTTCACAGACACGTTATTATCTGATTGTTCACAAAAGGAATTGATTGTGGAAACGGCAATTTATCAAAGTTGCAATTGGTCGAAAAATGTTATCACGATAAAAACCAAAAAAAAAATAAATAAAGAAAAAAGAAAAAAACACGCTTGGCAAACATTTTACAAAATTGCCGTTTCAATGAACTATCTATAACAATTTTGCGCAATTAAAAACACAGTAATCAAAATGCCAATGAAGATATATAATTAAAATACATTTTGAAATGTACCTGAAACAAGAGAGTTGTTTCTTCATTGATAGACATTTAAAAACTTTTTACATACATACACACATGTGTATATATATAAAAAAGATGATGTGTTTGTCTGTGCGCGAGTTCGTGTGCACACACACAAACACGTTTTGCAGGAATACCAGCAAATTAATCACTGTGTTGTTTAGATAGCAGCATGTAAGAAAAAAATTGCAGAATAAAATTCATTCACAATGACATATTGCACGTTATATTTTATAATATATCTTCAAACAAATATGCGTAAATGTTTATAACATTCGTAACTTTTTTCTTGAGTGTTAAATGATATTTATCAAAACTCTCAGTAAACACTAATATTTAAATAAATATTTTTTCATTGCTTTTTACTTTCGATATATATTGCACACGTAAATAATTTTACGGTCTTAAGAAAATTATTACTTTATACATATACACACACATACGTACTTTCGTACTCAATATACGAAAATATTAGTGTCTTTCAATTGCAATAATATAGTGTTTCGTCGATATAAAAAATTTACATACGAAGTTGCACGAATATTATATTTAAACAAATTTAAAAACTTTCGAGCCGCGAATGAAATTTTTCTAGAGTGATTATCACATCTCACAATTTTTGTGAAAGACAAAACATGAGATAGATGTCAAAATACAATTATTTTACCATGTGTCTTTATAATATTCAGGTGACTTAACCAATCTCACATTTTCTCATATTTTTATATACGAAATATTTATATGTACGAGTTACTTGATCACTCAGTTATATGTACACACAAAAAGAACAGTAACTTACGGTCACTGTTCGATCACATCAGACAAGTAATTATTAGTAATTATCGGCACGAGAATCTCATGATTAGTAAAGTGTCGTATAATATCAGCATTTTGCAATATTGCATTCTGCAATACCGCATTGATGTCTCATGCTTTTATAATGAAGGACAGAACACTCTGTTATTATAAACATAGCGAAAGCCGCACAGTATCTTCCAATGGAAAAGGCACTGTATAAATCAATAAAAAAAGGAATCAAATCCTCACTAGTAGATACTAACCTCAGACTGAAGAGAATCTGATGTGGGTGGACCGTTTAGCATAGACTGATCCGAGCTGCTACATCCGCCGCAAATTTCGTTCTGAAATCAACAAAGCGATAATTTCCGTACAACTGAATGCACATTCATTCTGTAATTAAAAAGAATTTGAATGGTACCAAAACGATTAGAAATACCTTGAGTTGAGACACTTCCTGTTGTAGCTGCGTAACAAGATCTTTCTCGTATACCAATCGCGCTTCGCTAGTTTCGACCAGAGAACGCAATTTCGTGACCTCGGCATCTAACGTCGCCCTCTTGTTGCATTCTACTTCCAATTCCTGCGATAATCGCGCCTTCTCCTGAAATATAATCATGATTAAAAATGTTCGTATAATTAATAAAAAAAAATTTATGTACAGAGTAGCAATAAGATTTATTTTACCTCTTGTAATTGCTCTAAAGCGGCAAGCTCTTTGCCGTCCAATTCCTCGAAGGATGAATTAGTTTTTAACGAGGCCACGTGTGATATTTCGGCACTATTCTGCTCCAATCGACTTTCCAATTCCTTCACCTTCTGTTTTAACTAGAACAAAAAAGCAAAAGTGTCAAACAAAACTTATGTGTATTTCTATATCAGTTCAGAAACGTTCATCACAGTTTAAAACGACGAATTTTCTAACTTTTACCTCTTCGCTTGAGGATAGTTTAGTTTGTATTGCGTTAAGTTCTACTCTAAGATTCGCTATTTCGCTATCTTTCTGCCGAAGTAGTGACTGCCAACTTGTTTCCTCAGATTCTACATGATTTTGAAGTTTATTAAGCATACTTTCCTGAAAACAAGACAAAAGCACATAGACACATTGCTTTTATAAAACAAGTCGATTTAAAAAATAATAATAATAATAAAAACTTCTAAAAGTCAATTAAAAACTTACCGTATCGAAGATAATTTTTTTGTAATGTGTAACCATGTCTTGTAGACTCTTGTTTTGCTTCTCTAAATCTATAGTTGACTGATTTAATTTATTCAAAGTAACACATACTTCACTTTCGAAGGTTTTGAGCCACTGTTCGTACGTTTCATTGGAAACCTTAATCTCTGGAAATATCCTCTGCAGAAGGGCTTTAGTTATTTCTTCTTGCTGCTCTTTGACTTTTTGCGTTGTCGTCTGCTTAGATTGAAAGAATAAACAGATAATTTTGCGTAAGATATTTCATTTAAGAAGTATTGTACTTATAATGGTATAATAAAAAAAAAATTACTTCATTCTTTTCATTACTCGATTTGGCACGCGATTCAGCAGCATCGAGAGCTTCCATCGCTTTCCAGTTCTTTGTGCGTAATTCCTGCGACGCAGAAGACGAAGAAAAGGCAAATAAGCTTTCGCTCTAGCATATTTGTCATTTTACGCGTTGTTCGCGAATGATATGATGAACATTATATGGAAATGTGAATGAATTTTTGCGACAAGAGAATTTGACAAAGTGATGGAAACAGCAAACATGTCACGTGAAAAAGCAACTAAATTCTATAGGTTCTATTCTATTAAGTAAAGCCGTGAGAAAAAATTTCAGATCGATAAAAATCTACTCACATTATTTTTGGACTTCTGGATTTCTAAAGCTTCTTGCAGTTCTACGACAAGATGTTGACATTTCTTCGCCTCACTTTCCACCCGATGTAATCGTTCGTCTACGTTTTTAAGCTCTTCCTCCTTGCGTGCCAATGTCTCCAATAAAGTCGCCTGTTCTTTAGCTAAATTTTCATTTGCTACAGGTAACACATCCGCATTGTTGTCTTGCTCTTTGTGTTTTTCTAAGATTTCTCTTTTTCTTGCAACTTCTGTACCTAATCTATCGTTTTCTTCTTGCAAGAAGGTTTTCATGGATTCAATTTGCGCGTCTATCGATTTGCTTTCGTTATTCTGCAGTTCATTGGACGCTACTAAACCTTGTAGAGCTTTCAGCTCGGCCGCCATTTCGTTTGATTGTCTGATCTGGATACGAGCCTTAGCTAATTCCGCTTGTGTAGTTGCTAGCGTTTCTTGCAACATTTGCAATTCGCTTTGATATTTGTTCGCCTCGTTCTTCGTCTCTTTCAGGTTACGCTCCGTTTTCTCATAATCATTCTTCACTCCATCTAATTCCATTTGTACAGACTTCAGTTTCGACTCCATAAGTGTCAACTGAGCGGTAGATTGCTGTAGATCGTTCTGCACGACATTAAGTAGATCGTGAAACTTCTTCAATTCCTCGTCTTTGTTGGTCAGTGCGGTTTTCAGGACTGTAATTTCGGCTGCTTCCGACTTAGCTTCGTTTATAGAGACCGATAATTCCGACTTCAACTTCATCAATTCGGCTTGAGTCTTACTGAGTTCAGCTTTCAAAGTGGCAACTTCATGAGCCTCACTCTTCGAAACGTTTAATTCAGCTTGCAACGAGTTCAGTTGCTTCTGCAACTCCTGCTCGTGTCGATGTCCATTTTTCAAACGATGCTCCAAATCCGCTTGCATACGACGAGAGTCCTACAAATTTATCGAGAATTTAGTACTATAATAATTGAAAAAAAATCCAAATTTTAATAAACATTTTCTGTTGGCATCAAGAAAAATCATGATTCTCACCTCAAGTTGTCTAGCCATGTCTTGCAGCTGTTCGCTCGTTTCCTTGAAAAGCTGTACTTGCGTTTCGGCATGCACCAATTGATTTTGCATTATTCCTATTTGTTGGCGCATCATTTCCATCTCTGTGGCGCTACTATCAACAGTTGCCTGTAATTCATTTTGCAGTTCCTGCACCTCCACGTGCTTCTGAGTCAGTTGCACTTTCAACGCGTTTTCATTGTCGCGTATCTGGTTAAACTGCACTTCCATCTGCTTACGCTGCGCCATCAATTCTTGCTGAAGGTGACCCTGAGTCTGTCCTTGATCTTCTTGCAACTTATGGATGATGGCGGTGTCCTCGTTCACTTTGGTCTGCAGTTGCTCGATTTTTCTGGATAAACCTTGCTTTTCCGCGGCGTGAGTTTCCAGAATATGTTGCATTCGGGTGTTCAAAGTTTGATTCTCTGTAATCTTACAATTCAGCGATTCCTCTAACGCTCTGATGGATGCCATAAGTCGAGATTTCTCGGTGGTGAACTCGTTTCTCATCTCCTTCAACTTATTTTGCAAATTGACACTCGCCTCGTGTTCATCGACCAATGCTTTTTCCTTCTCCGCTAATTGCTTCTTCAATTTAATAACGGGATCGGCACGACCTTCCGTCCATTCAGAATGTTCTACCGGATTGTCCTGCTGCTTATTCAGAAGATGATCGGTAAGAATCTGTATTTCAGAACGACTGAGATCCGCTTTTTTAATGCACAGCATTAGTAATTCAACGTTTACAGCATCTGTGTCTGCAAAAATTAAGAAAAATGTGTATTAACGTGAAGCATAAAAGATTAATCGTTAGAAATATTGTGTTGCAAAAAGAACTGTATAATCTGATGATACGTGTAAAAAAATAATATAAGTACATATTAATGTAATTATGCGCGAAGTATCAATTTTATATCTAATCTATTGGGATCTCTTTACGTAAAACACACATGTATATGTGTTTACATATATACACTATCATATGTATCTCTTCTTTCGCGTAAGAATTCATGCTACACAGGAAGTAAGGTCGTATTTCCAACCAATTAAATTACAGGCTATAGAACGTAATGTCAAACTCAATATTGATTTGTTCTTTATTCCTTGTGCTGTACTTCTGGTAAGAAACACACATACACGTGCACGAGCGCATAGATCATCTTCAAGATATTGTACTGTTCATTAAAAACAAATAGGTTTATTATGCAGATCAGGAGCGACTCCATCGATTTCAATGGTACGAGTAAATTAACATACGTGAAGAGGAAAAATCATCGAGTATCTTTGACCTCAACACACTAGAAGTTGCTCACCTCTAGATTGAAATTATAAACATCAAAAGATAAAAAGAAGATGTTAAAAACTTACCGATCTGGGATAAAAGATCATTCTTTCTCTTCGTTTTTTTAGACTCCTTGTTTGATAATTGCGGAATCGTAACTTCCTTGGCAACTTCTTTTACTTCTTTGACCGGTGTTTCCTTTTGCTGCTCCTTTGCTTCTTTCGCAACTTCCTTATTAGTAGAAGACGTATGAATATTGGTGTCCTGCTTCTCCTCTTTAGAGCTTTCATCTTTCTTCTTTACATCTTTATTATTTTTCTTCATTTTGGTTGGAGTATCCTTTGGTGATTTGTTAACTTTCTCCACCATTTCTGCATGACTACTCTGCTGAAGATTCTCTTTCTGTTATATAATAGATATATTATTATTATTATCATTATTTCACCGCGATTGAGAATGTATACATAAAAAAAAAACTCTCAAGAAAATATGAAACATACAATATGTGTTTATGTATTATTTGTTAGTTATGTATTACTTGGCTAGTCGGAAATACGTGCAGAGTAATAGAAAAAAAGTGCAATTTGTCAGTAATACACAGTTAGTAGAAGTTACGATAGCAATCTCATAAACACTTTTGTTCTTTCGCTCTAAGTGCAAATTTTTCAAACCCCGTGCAAAACCAATGCGCGTGGCGCGCGAGATATTCTGTAAATAGGCAATCACTCACACTATGACTCCGTACGAGTTCAAAGTCATCCTTTGGATGAGTGAGGTCAAAATGGTTAGCCTCTGCCAAGGGAGGTTGCGAGGAACTTGATTCACTCACAAAGACTAATGGCTCATCTTTATTTATGAGGATTGGTTTTATCTTTTCAAGTTTTCCTTTCTTCTTATTGCCTTTGTTACTCTCCTAAGAGTTTAATGCAGATGTACAATGTTTCCATATTATTTTGATCGAAAAGAGAGTGACAAGAAATATCTCAAGCAGCATGCTCGAAATTCTAAGTTACATTATACAATAATGGGCATATACTTGCAATATGAACTTACTAAGATTTTAATGTGTACATACACACAATAATATAATTTAAATAATAAAAAAAGGTTCTTAAATAGATAATATTTATCAAATATATAATACCACATAATACAAATACGTATAAATTTTAGTACTTGTAAAAAAAGAGCTAATATACATATAATCACTGATAGATTATATTCTGTGAGCAATTTATTAAACTATTTTCACCTTATTATTATGTTTATTTTGTCCTCTTGTTGAGCATTTAAACCTGGAATTTATAAGTTTATTATATAATTTTCAGTGACTTTTAATAATATCTGTTTTTTTGCATAAAAAACTATTATTTTTTAAAGATTTGGAAAAATATAAAAAATGTAAAACTACTATGTTTTTAAATAAAATATCTTTTATGTATCATTAAACATTATTCAAAATTTAAAGCAAATATTCAATCTTGTCAACATGTAAAAAACCTGTTCTTCATGTCTAGCTCACAATCTGAGTGATAAAGTAGTTTGAAAAATAAAGCAATATCAATGAAATGTTGCATGTAAGATGAAGTTATTTTTAGAAAATAATCTTGAACTTCTAGAGTTACTTATCAATGAAATGTGTACATAAGAAATATATTGGAACGACAACGTTAATGTAATTAATTAACGTTTTTGTATAATT
Source organism: Pseudomyrmex pallidus (assembly GCA_014825455.1). Lineage (NCBI taxonomy): Eukaryota > Metazoa > Arthropoda > Insecta > Hymenoptera > Formicidae > Pseudomyrmex > Pseudomyrmex pallidus. The sequence goes on along the minus strand of QVNV01011092.1, from coordinate 2,725 downwards.
TTTTGTAATCACATAATAAATATCCTCAATACACATACACATCTCTGAATAGTTTTTTAAATTAACTTTTCTAAATATAACACGCTTTATTGTTATTTGTATAAAAACACATAATTTTTTATTCGTGTAGTATAATAAATAATCCCCACTAATATCCGTAGTAAAACTTACCAAGACATATTATTTATGTACACTCTACATAAATTTGTTTAATCAAATATAAGTTATAAAACAGGATACAGTGTAGAAGAAACTATGTCAAAGAGAGAATTTGATAAAACAAAAAAGTAATCACTAAAATAAAAGACAGTAAACTACACGACATTGAAAATGGTGTTAACTTCATGATAAATCATAATTTCCTTTAACAAAAAATCAGAGTAAATATAAATTTATTAGAAATAAATGTGAGAGATTATTCATGTTCGTTCTTAATTGTATATACAATAAAGAACAAACATGAATAACCTCTCCAAAAAGCACATATTTCTATTAAATAAAGTAATGTAAAACAACGTTTTATCACAAGAGGAAGAAGTTCTGTTACTGTAAGTTGCTCACTGCAATGCCCATTATTATATAAAGCGTATGTAAAAACTTACAATTCTACATATAAAATGTGTGTCCCTTGTGAATTATATGACAATGAGAACAAACATATGACGCACTTTGTCGTTAAATCTTAATACTATGTAAATACAATGATATGCCATATTGTGTGTCACCTAGGTTATTATATTTCATGCATGACACATGAAAAGTCCTTAACTTTTAGTGCATAGAGATGGTTTTATTTGTGACTCCTATATTTTTATGCAAATAATGTATAATTAAACCAAATGTAAGCATGATGTATCTGTGTATTTTATAAAAAGTGTAATACCTCAAATATATACATGTATATATATAAATTTAGCAAGTAATTGAAACTGTGCTGTTTACTTAATGATTTTTAAAAATTTTTATAGTAAAGTTGCTCTTGATATGTTTAATAAATGATACAGAAAAATACCAAAACACAAGCTCACCTGCACTGGTGGTTCAGGAGGCAATATTTGAGGAGTCTCTTCAAATTGTACATGATCTGCTTTTTCATCCTTATCTTCTTTATCCTCCTTCTCTTCTTTCTTCTCCTTCACTTTTTTTCCAGCCTTATTCTTGTGTTTCTTTTCTTTATTTTTATCTTTTTTATCTAAATAAAATAAGAAAAATTTATCACAAGACACATTTTATGAAAATAAAAGTTTGGGCTTCCAGATGAGAATTATGAACAAATTAACATACTTGATAAAAGATCATCAGGGAGTTTTCTCTGTTCTGCAATTGCTTCCTCGTAAGATGTTTCTCTTATACTAAACATTGATATAAATAAGATGGCAGCAGCTGAGATGACAACAATCCCAATGCATATAAGTCCTGTCTGAACATCCATCTTTGGCTGTCTTATCTACACACAATACAATTATCTTTAGCATTAATAAACTACATAAGGCAAATTAGTTTTGAGTTAAAAAAAAACAAAAGAAAAAGTTAAACAGTACACAATGTAAACACTATGACAAATACAATTCTCTCATGGTTTATACACATTATTTTCATAATATAATTGTATTTACACACTTAAACACATATTACATTTTTAAATTTCTCATCATAAAAAAGAGAGTGAAGAGAAAAAGATTCTTAATAAATATTAATACATTTAATCTGAAAGATAATAGAATTTTGACACTGTTATCGCAAAGATAACATTATATATACTACAGCAAGTCTCTTACTACTCTCCCTTTTTTTTCTCTCTCTCTCTCTCGCTTTCTCTTTGAGTTAAAATGTTGAGAGGAAATTAAAAGAATTACGCGAGTAGATACAAGAGATAAAGAAGAATTGCAGAAATTCTTTCACAACGAGATAACAACTTGGAGCTGCAGATGCGGCGAAGAATCCCGACAAACAATGTGCGGTCCAGAAAACAGTCGAATAACGGTGAGACACCGTGCGACGTGTACATGTTACAAGATGACCAAGCGCAAACAAATGAAGGCACGATAAAGCAAAGGAAACGGGAGGGTCGAATTCCGGCAGATATCGACGCCAATTCCCAACGACGACGCTATGACATATGGGTGACACATCGCCTGGTCATCGACACATCTCGAGATCTGCGCGATCAACTGTGGCGACGAAGAAAAACCGGTGGCGCAGGTCGGACACGTTTAACGGTGTGTTACGGCACACACCGGCACGCAGCACGTATCAGTCCCCGATCACTTACCCGAGCGTGTTTACTTCACGTGGCGATGAATATCCCAGGACGCGACGACGAAACGCAGGACCTAGAATGGAACGCGGAATCTCTCACAGGCGCGCCGCGACTCTTCCGCACACAAGTATCACTGGGAATAGGAGAACGTGCACACGACAGATTGCCGAGTGGCGCACATATACACGCACGGGATCCGCGGAGCACTATGGCGACCGGACATGGAGCGACGACTGTGCTAGGCGCCCCAAGCCACGCCTATCGCCCGGTAACGGTCCTGATTGGCGCGCGATCTCTGCCACGTATGCAACGCGACCGCCGCACGATGCCGACGCTCATCCGCGGTGACAATCGGCGTGCTTCCGCGCAGAGATGCCAGATTCTGAACACTTGGTAGCATGCGGTAGCAGCGATAGCATGGAGGGGATGCGCACACAGCGTAAGTATACGGTACATAGCTCTGTG
>QVNV01011091.1:0-36899 GCA_014825455.1 Pseudomyrmex pallidus | reverse complement strand
TAACGTTACATGTTATCGACAAAATCGTATATTTGCGTGACTTTCCTGACGAACAAGCTGTGACAAATATTTTGCTTTTTGTATTTAACATATTTGCTGTATATTGACAAGTCAAAACCGAGATAACGAAACCGAGGTGATGATAAAGCGTTGAATGCTGAGAAGAAAGGGAAGGTTTGCATCCGCTTTCAGAAGAAAAGACGCCTGAGAGATCGCGCGCTTTACAATTCGATTATCGCTCACTGTAATCATATATATACTTTACATTACTAAATACATATCTTTGTTTAAATTAAACAATATAAATCTTTAAATCAATTATTCAATAAAACAATCCTACATTAATGTTTATGGAAAACATTGGATTCTCTCTTTTCTCTTTCTTTTTTTTTTTTTTACGCACAAATCGATGACAATTAATATTCCTCGCGTTAATAAACTCGGATTTCTCAGTCATACATCCATGTCACAGCGATATGACACGGCACATTAGTAACCCTCGCGTGAATTTCCTACGAACTTCATTTCGTTACCGCGCTCATGCCTGACAAGCGGCACTTAGCAAACGTGTAGTACCTTCGCGATTTACATCTGCCAGCGCGATGTAAATCGCGAGCTCGGGAACGAGCACCGCGAGCTGACAGTCTCGACTCGAGTACACATCGTTTATCGTTCTTCGAGAGAGAGAGAGAGAGAGAGAGAGAGAGAGAGAGAGAGAGAAAGGAGAGGAGAGAGGAGAGATTGCGGTTCCGATAAACTTACTTCTCACGACTACGAATGATCGTGTATGTACGCTGGTGCGACCGTCATTTCCGACGAAATGTCGCCTCAGCAAAATCGTTCTGATCGCGGAATCGATACGCGGAAATTTTTCACGCGCTCCTATCTCTTCGCGGGACAATCGACACGTGCGCGAATTAAATGCGCCGCTATTTATGGGCGATGCGATATTCGCGCGTATATTTCCGCGAACGGCTGTTCTAATGGATTTCAACCACGTTTCACATTCGCCGAAGGATCAATGTTCGCCGCGCGTATCTGTATCGGATACGATGACAATACCGATACTTTTGGTTGCGTGCGTGTGACGAAAGCGTCAGCGATATTTTTTCAAGAGAGACAACACGAGGGAGGCGAGGAAACGTCGAGAGAATATACGCGCGATAAAAGTATGTGTTGTGATATTTTCCCTTCTTCTCTTCAAGAGAGCATTGAAACACTCTCCATTACGCCATCGCAACATCACCGGTGATTCTCGTATATACGCGAGATGACAAAAAGAGAAAAAAAAAACTTCCACAAATTACTCGACACGTGCCGACGCCGACGGTCGTCACATGTGACAACATCGCGATACGTATAACGATAATTGCGCCAGTCACGACGCTCGTATCGCGCGTTATCACTTCGGACAAAATTGCACCACATAAAAAAAGTTTACGGAACCTTTATGGCTTTCCACGTGATTTTTGTGCGACGCACAACATTGTTGCATCGCGTCATCTCTGTAGCAGTTGTATTATCGCACGGGATTTAATAATGCGACGATTCGAAGGATTTGAATAACAGAATAGAATTTCAATGAATGATGAGCGTGTATGATGATCGCGACTGCTGTTTAACAATTTAAATGTTGACGATAATCTAGTTGGGGGATATCTAGGCTGTTTAGTGTGTTCTATGTCCGAGATATATATTGCCCGTTAAATGTCGCACGATTTTCGCACTTTAAATCAATCTCGTGACAATTGATGACATAAATTTTCTGACGCAAGAATATTGAGTTCTCATTAAAGAAAATTTTATCAACAATTACCGAGTTGTTTAATGTCAGACATTATGATGCAACATTTAAGCAAATTAAGCTTTACCGCGGAAAAAGAAAATATATACAGAAATATAAAAACTTTGACAAGAGAAAAATTTGCATTTTAATATTTAATATACATATAGTATATAATTTTTTTTTAAAGTACAATATATATATTGTACTTACATATGTATTGTACTATTTGTGCTTTTTAAAGGAATTTCAAGTAGTTAAGAAGACGACCTTTGATGCAACTTTGAATGCCCCCTTTATTATTTTTATACTTTAAATAGGATGTCAGGTACCTTTAAAGTGTATAAAACGAATACGCTTACGACTAATTATAATGTCTTTTCCATCCAGAATGGTAATATTAAGGATAATTAAGCCTTTAATTGCCAGATGTCTCACTTTTCGTGACTCTCAAGTAAAGCTGGTTTTACCGCTTTTAATTTGTCCCGAGTCGCACTTTGAATAACGAGCTTTTATAACGTTGCAAATTACACGGATATTGATAATGAGCTAATTTCACAAAGACATAATGTAATACAATTCGTAAAGTTACTCTAAGAGTTTGTCTTAATGCAATTATACCGTAATTAAATCTTAATATGTTATCAGGTTTGCAATATTTTTGTTCGAACATCAAATATAAGATAAATATTTAAGTTGTATTTTTATGTGAAATACAATTTTATAAAGCTTGAGTTTAAAATCGATTTCTGACACACTATAGAAAAGAGGAAGAATGTCAAGAAACTTCGAGAGGGATTGGTCTCCGCGTCACTTTCTCACCGTATTTCGACCCTTATCTTGTGGTTTTTCTTTATCGCACGAGGCGAGTGCAATGAACGTCTTATCGGCGCGTCGTAAAGGTGCACAAATTGCACCGAACCAGCCAAGAAGACTCGAGGGACATGACTCGCTCCGGCTTCGTCGGCGACTCTCCGTCGGCCTTTGCTTCACCTCGCGTCCATTTAAGATCGGAATTAATTACTATGTGGTAATAAAGAAGATGTGTGTACTTTTATACGAGCGACGAACAAGACGATCATCCCGGCTCTAAAGTTTATACTTAGGTTTGTCTGTCACATCGCTCCTTTATTTTCAATTTACAGCTGGTTTCTTTACTGTTCGCAGTGCGGAAAACTGTCACAAGAACTACACACTAAAGAGTATATATACACACTTTTCTACAACATACTATTATACTTAAAACTTTAAATAAGAATCGAATTGTTGGTTCTATCTGTAACAAATCGCTGTTGGATTTATAATAATTTTTTCACAACTAATGCTATGTATGTTATCGGGCAAATTATCATAACAATTGCCAGTGCAATTTCCATGGGGATGAAAAATCACACAAATTCACGTACACGTCCCTGGAATGGTGCGACAAATCGGTATGTATTATATTTACATTTTACATACAAATGTTATATTGCGCAATTTTGGAACATGTATTTGTTCGCGAACGAACTCGCGAATTCTGCGCGAGCAGACAGCAACGGGCGGAAAAATTAGTTCCGGGTGATTTATGAACGCGTTCTACGGTGAAAATCGATTAAACCGGGTAAATTCTTCCTTCTCTTTAAACGACACCTCGACGACGCTTCCATTTCTCATCGGACAAGTGTTTGGCAATTTAAGAGTACATTCGTCTCCCGCGACGGGTGATTACCCTTGCAGATTTGCAGTCTGTCTTCGTGAGCTGAAGCTCCACGAGACCCAACGCTATGTACCTCCGAGAGCTCGTTCTCGATCACACCCTTGTAATCAGACGATGCTCTTCGTTTCCGTATTATTCATAGAATCGATCAATTTTCTCAGTGGCACTTGATTTCATCAGAAATTTTACCATGTGCAATTACTTCAAATGACCGATTCTAATTGTGAGTGATAACAGAATATTAGAATGAATACACACAATTACGTAATTTTCATTATTGCGCACTTCAAAATGCAGCAAATGAGATAAATAACAAGAAAATATCAAATTCGCGCGATTTACGTTAAAACTATTTAAAAATTATTAAAAAATATTGAAGAAAAATTCGTAGCAACTCTGAAAATTCTGAAAACAAAGACAGAAGCACAACTATTTAATATTTTCATATTAAAATAAAATGTACATTAAAATATAATAATATCGTCATTTTTATGCCACCTTTGAAACACACATTCTTCCTTTTATTATATCATCGTGCTTTGAAATCGTTGCATCTACTTTATCACGCTCGACGAATCTTTAATTGTGAGGGAAAATAAAAGTTGTAAAGGGCGTGTAATTTAGTTTCATCGATCTTGAGGAAGAAGGAAAGAACGTGGTATTGTTTTATTCTCGCGCATTTCTCGCAACATCGCAAGTCGGTCTCGCAATCATTCCCGCTTCTCGTTTTAACGATCGGAAGGTGAGAAGTTACGGCGGAGATCTTCCAACTCTTTTGCTCGTATATATTTCTCACTCCCGATTCTCTTCCGGTCGGATTCATTCGTATATAAACAATGAATAATTTATACCCGCAGGCAACTGGACGACCGATCGTTTTCAGCCTTCGTAACTAGACACCTTTTAGAAAGAGAGAACGACTGAAAGGAGACAGCGTCGATACGAGATGCGTGTCGAGCGCAGTTCAAAATCGCGACGTCGTTGTAGCTAAATAATTGGATATTGTCGAGAAAGAGAGAGAGATAGAGAGAAGAGTATCTGGCCGCTCGTTATATATCCCGCGCGTTCGCATAGACGAGAGAAGAATAGCGCGAGCGCGGTTTCGATAGATATCCTTCGCTATTGTACAGCGAAGGCTGATGAAAGCCACGCTAAATTTAGCGGCATTATAAATCTCGGTATATACTGCCCGGAAAGAGGGGCATAAGTCACGATTATGAATTTTACATGAATATTCCGAGGTCATATAAAGAGAAGTTGTGGTAACGAGGAGTAAGCAAAAATGAATTTATCTATTTTTTATGCGAAAAGCTCACATATATGTATATACGATTTTATACACAGACGGTCTGAAAAAATCATATGTATATATATATGTATATAAACATACATATTGCAACGCGCACCTCGCTTTCAGCTATTATAAGGTGCGACACCTTTGGCATCCGTCGCAATATATAGCTATAGATAATTCTTGATTTTAAGACCTGTTTTTTTTTGTTTTGTTTTTGCAAAGTTGATATCGGCGACAGTCGCTAGCTAGAAAATGGCTCGTCATCTGAGACTTGCGTTGTCATATAATCACTCGTGAAAGGTCCTCACGGAGTAGAATCACGTGAACAACCCGCCCTTCTTGCCCATCCTTTCTTCTCTCGTCTAGTAATAGGTGCGCCCTGACACACAAATCGTCAACGCACAATCCGTCTCTGTGCGCATCGAAAGAGAGTGCGTGATAATGCTCCGCCGAAGACGCGGTCGATTGCCATCGGCATTCCTGTCGCGTTCCGGCACGTCCCACTGTCAAACGTTTCGCACTGCGCGTCTTAACGCGCTTGCTCGACGATTGAGCAAATACTTGAGAAATCCGGAACTCGCGCCACAAGTGCTCTCTGGCGCCTTTTACACGATTCTTCCTTTCTTCTCTTTTTTTTTTCTACAGGGATCCCTATTATCTTATCGTAAATAGGTACAGAGGGTCAAAGAAGCTGCGATATTTTTACATCACAGACTATATTTGTCATTCTTTTATCTGTCAATTTTTTTTTGATCGAGATATCGATTATCAGAGAACGTGAACATTACGTTCCTTTTAATCATTTCGGTGGTTGGTTTTTAATATGCAGTGAGTTTAAGTCAAGATGACAGATGATAAGATTGCAAGCTCGAGAGAAGTCGACGACGGGAAGACTTTAGATAATGTAATCAAATGTGTTGGCAAAGTGTATAATCGGAGATTTTACGGAGGTATATATGCACAGATGCGATGCTATCGTTACCGGTTTCCTGGCGTTTTATATGCTTCGGTAGCAGTTTTATTTCCGGATTTAAAGCGGCAACGCAATGCGACAGTGCAGGTTTCTTCTCCCACTCTCTCAATCCCGAAGAAAGACTTTATGTTTGTCGAGTGTAAGCGCGTTTCGTGCCAAGACTGAGCAATGAGACGTTTTCCCGTTCACGACGCGTTGTTAAGTCGCGAGGCTAATTATTATGATAAACAAAAAAATTCGCAATTAATCGATAAGACGGAAAATCGGAGTATAAAATCGGTATTTTGATAGAACGCGATGTCGTGACTCGAATTAGGCTTCATTTTTGTCGCTTTACGCGATGAAACATCCGAGAAGAATCCTCGGCTCGCTCGCAACATCGCGTTCCACGGGTAGGTAGACGTCATTGCGAACATTCTGAGCTCACGAGACTATCGCGAAAATGAAAAGACCATCGGCACGTATAAATTTGCACGACAGCTTGCAAACGACTACGTTGATTAAAAATACAGCGCGATGTTCTTTTTAACGTCAAGCGCCTGAGATAAAAAAAAAAAAACCGTGACTGTGCGAACAGCTTAAATTTAACGACGTGCTTCCTGACCCAATTGCAATCAATTGTGTAAATTAAAATTTTCAGGCAAGTCGGTGAGTCACGAAAAATGAGAATGAAATACTCAAGCGAGAGAGAAACTAATATGAAGAAATCTTTGTAAGACTAAAACGATGATTTGTAAGATCAAACAGTTAACGATATTAAAGTTAACGAGCTTCAAGAAAAACGCAGTTAAATAGATGCAAAATTAATTAAGTTTTATTTTTTTTTACAATCAAAGACATTGGCAAACCAAGATGGAGAAAGAGAAAGCGAGTCAATAAAGAATGCGAGACGAATTTTTAATTTAATATCCGATTCACGTTCCAATCCCGCCGACTGTCCGTATTCTGCGACAGTGGCAATTGATTGAAAAAAACAAAACGAGGGGACGCGTATATTCGGCGATGCGATGCAACGATAAACAGTTTAATGGGCCGAATAACGAGCGTGGTTTACAACCACGCGGTCCGGCATCCTGGACGTTTTCGCGATTGACAATTTAGTGGGCGTGTCGCGCGCTTGCATTTAAGACGATGATCCTTGCGCGTAACGGCTAGCATTATTTATTACGTCGTTTTATCAGGGCAACTGGTTCACCTTGGGATCTAGGTTCGTCTCCGTCCCCAGAGCGATTCGTGAACCGCGCAAATGCGCGGATGCGCGCCAAACAGCCGGCGGACAGATGCAGATTGCGCTTATCAAGTGACTTGCGGAATTGCAGGTGCGCAAACGGGAAAAACTTTCAGTTGGTAATCGTAGAGTGGAGGTAATCGATCGTGTTCGAGAGCGGCGTTTATCTCGAGACGAATGATTTTCTGTTTTAGATTACAGATCGGTATTCGTCTCTCTTCCATGTATATATATGTGTGTGTGTGTGTGTATATATTGAAGCATTATACAGACTTGTATACACAACAAATTTGCTGACAGAATATAAACATATTTTTGCGAGTATAAAAAAATTTATGTAGCCAGCAAATATCAACCTCCAGAGATATAAATTAACAATAAATTTAAAATTCTTAAAGATTTTATTTTTATTTATTTATCTTTTTTTAATTATTGCGATAAACAATCTCTATGTTACGAAAAAGAGTCACAGAACAAGATGCCATCGCGACCAAAAATGAAATTAGACTAAAAAAATATCGATACGTGATTTCAAAGTCACATATCGATATATCGATATGTGACTTCAAAGTCACACGGGGCTAAATAAGAAGCGCGTATACATATAAGGATAGATGAATAAAAATGTATCGTGCGCTTGTTTCGAAAAAAACTATCTTCGAAAATACGCTATGTAGTTTACAAGTGAAATGTAATTGTGGCAGCGCAACAGTTAGACTCTGAGTTATTTCACAGCTGAGACAGACCACTAGATGCGTACAAATATGCGTAAAGTACCAACTGGAGCTAAAATAAACGGCGACTTGTAACTTTGCCAAAAACCCTCCCCGGTTCGTTTGAGGGTTCGTCTTATCATGTCGCACGCTATATGAGAGAGAGAGAGAAAAGACATTGCGCTCGTAAATTATTAAAGCATCGGCAGCAGCAGAGAGATTAAAAGCTATGTAATTCGCTTCTGCACACGTGCACCTGACGTCGCGTCGTCATCGATCGCGGTCAATGACGGATTGAGAGGATATCGGAGCACGTGCTGCATTTTATTCATCCGCTCCAGAACTTGTTATTTTACGTGAAGTTATTTCAAAGTTAGTTTGAGTGGCAATGGGTAGTAATACATGGAAAAATATGTATGTGTGCAGAAAATTGTGTGTTATATTCAAATGTGTTAAACAGAATGCTACTAGTTCAAAAACAGAGAACAATAATGAAGATAATAACAGTAACACAGTATAGTCCTGCGTTAGTGTGTAATTAATCTAAATTAAACTTTTTAATCTTTGATCGTCGAGTTTTCTTGTGTGTGCTCTGTATATTTAAAGACTCTTACTATTGATTTTTTTTTTATTTAAAATAATATCAAGATTGAGACCTGCACGTTACATATTTTAAAACCCTTTCCACGCAAACTGTTCGAATTTCTGTTGGATCCGTTACCGATTCACTCGTCGGTCAATAACGCAATCTGTAATCGGGGTATATCGGCGAACGGGGAGTGTAATGAATTAATAGAGGCGTGTCGGACTATCTATACCTCCTCCTGCTCGAACGACGAGATAACCTCGTAGTAGAACTGCTCCGCCATCGAGAGGTCGATCTTGAGGGACGCCCGATCGCTCTCGTCGCGCCGCTCTTCATCCTCGCCATCGTTCTCGACACTGTAATCCTTTATCGCCACACTCCGACGAGACAGCATCTCGATAGTGCCGCTTTTCACTAGCTCCATTTTCGTCCAAATCACTCGCTTCTTTTCGCTCTGCCAAACCTCATCGAATCTTAACTGCTTGCTTGCACTCGATTCGTTCTAAGGTCGCGTTTTCTTTCTTCATCGAAAATCATTGTTATCTCAGATCGTTCTTCCATCGGTGATTCTACAGAAATTCACCGCGCACCGATTATCGTCCTCACTTTTTGTCTGTTTTTTTTTTGTAACAAATTTTTTTCCGTTTACAATTTTCTCACGGATATAGCTTTATATTATATAAATAGCGCGCGTATTGTTTTATCGGTAAATTTATATTATTTTTAGTATAGTTAATTTTTTTGTATATAATTCATTTACATACACACACACACACACACACACTGAACTCTTATCACAGCTGATTTACTTTTGGTTAACTTTCACTATCGTGACGCGGCCAGACAGGTTTCCCTTTTTGACGCTATTCGATCCTTCCAACGCACCGGCGCGCAACCGAGAGTCTAATTATAACTTATAGCCAAGACGCGTTGAGGATGAACGGTCTTCTTGTGATTGACGATTGTGTTCCACGCCGAAGCTTATCACTCGCTGTTGAACGCGAAGCCTCTCAACACCGCGCGATATCTTCCGAAAGAATGCGTTTCGGAGCGATGCGAAGACTCAACTAAAATCTCTCGCGAGCAGCAGCTTTTTTTTTCCTCGCCCTGCTTTTTTATTATATCACAGCGGGCAAGAGAAAACGTCGATATCTTTCATGATATACAAACACATTCCGTGCGTGATCGTAAACTGCAGCTGTCGTTTGTATTTATATTTTTCTGCGCGTTCCAACACCTTCTTACACACTTTCCATTTAATCCGCTTTCGCAAATAAAACACAGAAAAATAATTAACAAAACTTAGTTCACATACGCACACACGCGAGAATCACTTTCGCGCTTCAAAGCGCGTTACACATGTGAACAACTGATCACGGTTTCAGAGAAACACACTCCGCGTGTTATCGCGTGTTCATTCATATTTTTTCACGTTTTTATCGGGGCCGAAATCGCAGGCAGGGATTCCTCGACGGGATTCGGCGGGATTTTTCCGCAGCAATCCACAAGAGCGATCTCGTCGTTCCGAGTGTTTCTCATTTTCCCGGCGAGCATCGACGGAATTTCGCGGCGGACGACGGCTGGAATCGGTCGTTCGTCGGTTCAGACTCCGCTCCGCTTCGTCGGACGGGAAAATGTCAGGGAAGCATGGCGCGGTGAACACCGCGCGACACGAGAGAGAGAAGCCTACGCGCACCGCTGGCAAGGCGCGAGCGAACTGAGCCATAGTAACGAAAGAGCACGTATGACGCGGACCGTGCGGCAATACTAACGCAGTGTCAACCAACACCGACGCTAGATAAGCCTTGCCGGGAACAGAATCGAGACAGACACTTCGCGGGGATGAAAAGTGCGATTTTTACCGTCGCCGGTTGCTTCGATATAAAACGCGATCGCAAATATAATAAAACTTGGATGATTCTCGACAGTTTTTCAATATTTTGCTCAGGAAAATGGAAAAAGGAGATAACTCTGCACTTATTTATTGAATATTATATTCCTCTTACGAGGGTATTACGTATTTATATATTTTTTTTCTTTGTATAAACTTGCAACCGAAATATTTTCGCGTTCGACTTATATAATTTTTTTATGCTGTGAACACTTCTAAGCCAATTTATTAATACGAGTGTATAAACGGCGATTAGGACGGTTTTAAAATTTCCGCACGAATATCTTTCCGAAAGGAAGAATACCTATGTTATGACATTTCTTAATACGCCTACAAATTAAAGAATTTCGCAAAGAACGAGGATCTGCTGAAATCAGCGGATATTAATAGAATATCTACGACACCGCAAAGAGGGCATCGCACGAAGAATGGAGGAAATGACTAACCAATGCACAACTGCAACGGGAAGTAGACTCCACTTTGTATGCGGGATATTGCAAACGTGAAAACTGGTTTTTGGCATAAAGCGTGTTGCCGCATTTTGAAGTGCGGAGATTGCACCGAGACGTCGGTGTGAGACAGATTTGAAATCATATCTAAACACATTTCCGAAAGTTTCGGAAACTAGAAAAATCTCGCGAACTACTAGTTTTCGCTCGGCGTGAGTGAAAAGTGATTTGCTTGCATACTGACTCACTGAGTCTGTACAAAAATTCAGAAGCTATAAAAAGAACTTGACTTCTGATAATAAGATATTTTGAATAAATTATTTTATCTTTCCATTGTACGAAGTAACACGTTCATTTAAATTCTTTTTGCAAGAATTTCCAGAACTTGGTGTTAAATTCCATCTCTGAATTAATTTCAATTCAACTGATTCTCTATCCTTTCGCAACTCCCAGTATTGGTTATGATGCAAACAGAGAAAGGCAATATGTTTAAGCGCACTAACTGGTATTAGGGAAACCAGCTTTAATAAGTTTAGTTTGTCTTAGGAAGCCTTTTGCGGATGGTTTACTCGATAAACCCCGATAACTTCGAAGTTCTGTTTGAAGATCTAATTTTAATCCATCTTAACTGTGTGCGATATAAATTATATTTATTTACTGCAAATAATTATTTCCTTGCTACTTTATATACATATAAACAATTATAAGAAAACCAGTAAAGTAATTATCAAAGTAATAACTTGTATTTTACACAAGAGTTTTCGAAACTTGCCAAAGTTGATGATGGATGTTATAAAAGTAACGGAAGAGGTGATACTTGCCGCGGAGATACGGAAATGTCGTCGTAAAGTCGTAAAATCGTATCGAATGCAAAATGTGCAAAATCGACTTGTTAATAAAATCAAGATTTAAAAGCATTATTCGAGCATTTACAAATTTTTGTCTGATATTTAATTTATTACACATTTATTTTACGTATTTTTTAATGCGCATTTAATTTTAAAACTAAATGCATGTAGAAATCAAAATGATATATTGTATACACTTACTGCTAAAAACATGTTTTCGAATATATTTGACGACTGAGAATTATCACAACGCTGAGATTGTATATTGGTGCAAAATCTAATAACCAAATATTTTCTTTTTCCTCTATTATATTAAATATATAATGCCGAGAAGCAACAAAGAGTCCGCATCCGTCGATGAGAGAAGACGCTCGAAAAGATTATACGCGCTCCGAGACAGACTGACAATTATTAAAGCGTATAAGTTCTTGTATTTAATTAATTAAACTGGAAATATATTTTAACAACTAATTTTATTTATTTAAACAAATCCGAATCTAAGAAGATCTCACATGCACGTATTGTACAAATGCACTTTGTATGTAAAAAACAAGTAAAAACTTTTGGTAGTATAAATACAAATAGAGACACATGAATTTTAAAATCCGATGTAGGGCACATCATTTTAAAATCTCGTGCGCGAAGTCTGAATCCTTAAAGATTCTCTCGTGTCGGTATTGGAGGTGTGCGTGACTTTCCGCGCGGCGAATACGGACGCGAGACGATAAAACGCTGCATCGTGTGCAACCGGTGCACCTTGCATCGCGATAAAAGTGCTTTCGAGTAGGTACTGAGAGCGTGCGCTCGTATGCGGCGGTTAAAAGTGCAAAGGACCAAAGGCGAAGTGCGCACGTTTCAAGAACGGCGACAGTACGTTTACCGTATATATATATATATATGTTATATATATATATGTGTGTGCCATGGTGAGAACTTCTATTTTATTATTCATAAAGGTCGACAAATATATATATATGTGGATTACGTCTCAAAGAACTCATATATAGATAAACGGATGTGAAACTCGAGACATTCTGTGTATGTCAAATATTTTCCTTCCGATAACACTTTGAAAATATGTTACTTAAAGATATTTTTCTTGAGAAAGTTCATCTTGGAAAATATATTCTCGATAATTTATTATTAAACACTAGAGAGACGATCTTGCCGCCACATCACCTCCTTGTCTCACGTAATACGTTCACACAAACACTTCCTTGAAGTTTCACTCAATTTTTTGATCGTACAAACTCTCACTCAGGAACACATAGAACAATTACACGGAGCGGCCAATTCCTACCTTTTTCTTCTTTGCACGTTTGATCATATATGATCGAACGAAGAACCGCTAGGACACATAAAAAAGTTTGAAATTTTTGTTCCAACGACTATCCCCTATCTTTTTACACTTGCGCTCGTTAATTGTCTTTCCATAAGCCAAACGATTTTGTTTTAACAGTAAAAAAAAACGCGATTCCTCTTACTAGCAACTTCCTAGCTGTTCCGAGACTCGCTCTTGTTCTTCCAGATCAGTTTCTTAGTTGTTATCTCAAGGTAATAAATAGATAGATTAAAACGTCTGAAATTTAGTTTACCGACTCACACAACACGCAAACATTGAAAAGAATCTTTGTAAAATTACACTTTAAGAAATGTGTATAAAAATAGTAAATTCTCTGTACGTATATCATGTTTTTCATCGAAAAAATGACAGAAACATCGGTTGAAGATGTGTGCGAAATATTGAGTAAGATAGAGATTAAGTACCGCCGCGCTATCAATCATGATCAACTACGCCTCAATTAGAACCGGTTAATAGCAACATGATGAACGTAAGTCTTCATCGATGTACGCTGTCAGCGCGGAAAGGCAATTGTGTTAACGATGACTCAGAATTGAGATTAGCAGAAGAGCCACTTATTAGACGTGAACGAGCCCGAAGCGAGGCACTTTAACCCGACCAGACTTAATCCAATCGGATTTGATCAAGTAATGATCAGACACAATAAATTATGATCAATAAAAAAGAATAATAAAAAAACAAAATGAAAAAAAAAGAATAGTAGTAATAATATTTAAAAACAAGAAACAGAAAGTGTGCGATCTCGATGCGCTTCAAAGAATCGTTTAATTTGGAAAAGGGCTCGGTTCATTACGTTTAATAATCATTACTGGTTGTTTATCTTATTATACTAAATATGTCAAGTGCGGCGAATCCTGAACTCACATCATACTTCCATTATGTACATCAAATTAATTAAACGGGTATAATGTAATTGCTCATATGATGTCACAAGGGCGATAATGCAATGTGGAATTATACAGCGATATTATACGCATACTGCGCCAAATTATGATGTCCTATGGGGCCAAGCGAAGTAGCAACTAATTTGTCACACTGTCCACCTGCACACATTTATTTATTCGGAAACGACGTACGTAAGCCGGAATTTTGAAATTTGTTGAAATAAATGTATTTGTTTGCGTTTTCATTTAATTTATCGTGCTTTAAAATATTTGATTTATGTTGTCATACATGAGAGAGACGGAGACTTTTGTCAATTAACGAAGAACCAAACAATGAAGATTACATATCCACATTTGGCTCAGCATCGCCTGTGTTGTTTACATTTTAATAATTTCTGCAAAACAACTGAGTCGTTTAATGTATTTATCGTCTATCTAAAAGTCATACAATTTCGACTAGATATTAAAAAGATATATAATGAAAAATAATGTGTGTCAAGGAATTTAAAAATATTTAGACGACTTTTTGTGAGAGATTCGAATTTTTTTAGATGACATATCTCTACGAACGTTAGAGACTCATCAGGAAACTAGAATGTTAATGACAAAATATCCGCAGGGGTCAGTTCGTTCCGTTGTAAGTTGTTGAAGATAAGCGAACGCTTATTTGGGGAAGAAGAGGTCTTGACCGCGCATCTACGAGAGAAAGCAAGAGATGCGAGACTTATCGGCGCATCTATCGCGGGATGCAGCCGACTACAAGTGGATCCAACGATACCGGGTTTATCTTCCGAAGAACAGCCACGGGAAAAACCATTTGACTCTTCATCCAATTCCATTTAAATCCCCGACATTCCGCGAACCTTTATCCTGGATTTGGTTCGATGTATGTGTATATATATATATATACATGTGTATTTGAGAGAAAACAACAAAAACGTGCAAGATGTGAAGTTTCAACGGAGATCGTTGCAGCTGTTTGTTTGTTTGTTTTTTTTTCGAAAAAGAAAGAGATTTTGTGTAAACGACAGCTAGACGTGATTACACACGGAAAATTTAATTAAACTTTAATATCACATAAATAGGACTGGAGAAAAATATCGAGTGACAAATGATTGTATACTCGCCTATAAGAAATAGTCGCTGTGAGTGAACGCGGTTTTTATTTATTGTACTTGCAGAACTCGCAATTTTCTGGTTGATTTTCGTTGCCTTTGTTGTGTTTTGTTTAATCTTCATTTTCAGTTTGCAGTGTGCGCACCGAAGTTTCGCTCGAAACAAATTCTTGTAACAAACGTTTCGAGAAAAAATATTAAAAATACATCAGCGAATTTGATTTAATAAATCAAAATAACGTGTGTTTTTTTATTTATTGCTATTTTCCCGAGACGCGACGCAGACTTACACGTGCGTCGCGTCGACGGAAAACGGGAGCATCCAAAGCCCTTTTTAACGACAAGTGACGTTTAATCGGATATCGTAGCAGAAACGTCTCGGAGGATCACGATGTATATACGTTGTCGTATCGACGAGAGAACCCTCGTTTGATGGGGCTTCGCTCGGAAAAGAAGAACATAATCCAGGCAGTCTGCAACGCGCCTTTCAGCGAAATTCAGACAAAGGCGGATCGGATTCGTCGCGCACTGCAGCGAAGCGGATATTTGCCAATTTCTTTTCGAGGATTTATTGGACGTTAGTCATTTATATACAGAAACGAAAAAGTCGTATATATATACACACACCTATAGTCTTTTTCTTCCCGATTTTGATGAGAAGAAACAAAATCTTCGTCACAAGCAACGAAATAAATAATTTAAGTGTGTTTTTTTTCGAAGATCGCAATTTGTTCTTTAAAAATCCATACTTGTTTGTTTCGCAGATTCATTTTGATTGCACTTCCGCGCGAGTAATCAGTGAATACGCTCGCTCTAGACGGACAGATTGACGACGTCGAGGCATCAGCTGCAATAAATGTGTGTAGACTATAACGTAATTAAGATTCCAACGACGTCGAGGTTAGTATGCGTGGAATGACCGAAGAGCAGGAGACGGGAGAGAAGAAGAGCGTTGGGATCCGATAGCCAAGACCTTTGTCTTTTTTCTCGACTGCTGTGCGCGAAAGAGAAACGATCGGTGTGTCTGATGCACAGGCGAGCCATATTTTGGTGCCTCTATGTGTGCACTGAATGATTTCAATTAAATGAAAGATCTCCCTTCCCTGAGGACGCGAGGATTTTCAGAAATAAATGTAACGATGCAGTTTGAACAATTTTGCCGCCAAATGTTTTGTTTTTTTTTTGAGTAATTTACTCTAAAATTCTTAGAAATCTTTTCCAAATTTTTAAATAAATTTTACATAACTGAAAAACGTCTAAAAAGATATGACTGAAGAAAATTTCGAGATAATCTCAAAAGCGGATGCACAACCGGATGTGCGAGGCATCCACACATTTACACCTTCTCGGGAAACTGCATCGGACGTTCTATGAGAATCAGCTGTATGTGTGTATATGTAAATACGGTAAGAGCGCCGTATAGAGAGAAAGAGAGAGAGAGAGAGAGAGGAAAAAAGTGGAGCCAGAAATAGCACTGACTTACGCCGTAAGAGGGAAGGAAAAGAGAAAAGAGGGAAAGACGAAATCTCACCGACTTCCCCTCTTTTCCCCCGACCGTTTCCATCTCGCTCTTCTCTACCTTCCGTCTCGCTCTCTCGAGTTTCTCGTCTGATTCACTCCTTCCTCCTTCTCCTCCTCTTCCTCTCTCGCTCTCTCTTTCTCTTTCTTTGTTTCGCTTCTGGACGGAGAAGAACCGAGTTGAGGCAGCATAAGTGACGCGACGTAACATATTCATAATGACTCGAGTCACAATTCATACAACGTGTCTGCGAGGTGTGGTTGCACCCACGCGATTCGCATAATTAGTCGACGAGAATGATTTATTCTCGGTGTTGTAATTGGCTGCGGATATATTTTTTCCAATATTTTTGTATCTCAATCGAAAGTGAACCAAAACAATGTCAGACATATTGGATGATCACAGAAAACGTGTGAAAAAAAAAATCTATATTGAGTTGAAATTTAAATAAATATACATTTATGAAAAATTAATATTAGACACGGGCAGATAAGTATGTTTTAGTTTTTCAAGTTCACGTGGACGAGTTTACTTCAGAACGTGACGAGACACCGCGTTCATGAAACGATCTCTTGCAAAGAGAGATCATCTATTTTTGTAGCCCAACCGAACGGATGTTCGACGACTGCGAAGAAACGAGATAAGTTTTACGGCGACGTAAACTTTAAATTTAGTTCTTTTCGCTTAAAGTCGAATGATCCGGAGAGCGGATGCTGCTGCTCTCTCCGAAGATGTTTCGGTAAAGCGAAGAACCGAGCTCTGCGATGATGAACGAGCAAAGTGTTTTAACGCCGCCAAGATGTACAAGGGCGTATCCCGAAAGCAGCCGTTGTAGACGCGCGATGTGTTGGTCATTACTCACGAGATTATTTGCGGAGTTACGTAATTGCGGGGATCCGGTAAATGCGGCTAATATATACACACGCAAATATTAACACGTTTCCCGACACTGCGATGAGGAAGGGCAGGAACCCTCTGTGTGAACCCTCCCCCCGTGTGTAATGGAGAATCCTCGTCGCCCCGCGGCGACGTGCTAACTCGCCTAAACACGCGCGGACGAATACGGGAGATCCTCGTGTGAGCGATGCAGCGTAATCCAATCTATGCATAGTTAGGTGTGTCAAGAAATACAGCATTTCCTCGTTAGAACCTTTGACGAGGAACGAGTTGTCCCGAGAATTCGCGAAGAGATAAATAATTTTTCAATATCTATCGTGTAGAAAAAAAAAATCGCAAGATGAAAAAGTCTTTTGGTCATTTCGACTCGTACGAGTGATCGATTTAGCGATGTGTAATCGACATAAAATTAGGAAAGCCAAATATTCGCAATGTTAATCTTAAATTAGAAACATTTATAGCGTGCGCGAATACGCCATGCCAAAGGAAAGAATGGAGAATCGCGTCGGAAAGGGAAGCAGGAAACGTGACGTTCAGCCAATTTCTGATACCGGCAAGCAAAACATGCCGGAGCAATACGCGACGCACAAAAGGCCGTTATGCTGGGCGATGCATTGCGAAAGGACGTGAAGAAGAAATGGGTCAAACGATTCAGCTGTCAGCTCCCGCGGCTCTCTCGTGGTAAACGCACAGACAGCAGAAGAAGATAGGCGCTGAATACATTCTGAAAAGGCTACTTGCTTGACCAACAGCTTAGGCTTGAGTGTGCTTGAACGTGATAAATATCACGACAAGATTGACTTTCCAATGGCAGGAACGCGCAAGAACTAAAAAAAAAACGCGCATGTAACAAACGGATAGTTTTAGTTCGTATATGAAACGAGGTTGTAAAACAGTTATTGTAACAAAAACTAAAACAGGCAATTAAAAAATTTTTCCTTTTAAAATAACAGTCTATCGGATTCTCTTGAAACGCAGTTAAACGTTTTTGCCGGATCCGCGCGTCTTGGTGCTTGCTGTCTTGTTTCTTTTTTTATATAAAAAATCTAATCGCGAAAAGTGTGAACATTTTTATTATTCATGGCAAAAGATATATACGGAGTGCGCTTTCACGGGGTTTAAGAGACTAGAGCATAATCTCTTTAACCGTTTATTTTTTCACGTCCCCCAACCATTGCTCTCACTCTTGGCAATTCTGTTTATCTTTTCATGCCGTGGGAAGAGAATACCGAGAATCGTTCAGTAACTCGAATTTAATAGCACTCTTCGTATTACGTTTCGAGTGAGAAAAAACATCACACGTAGTACACGCCATCATACGGATTAACTCGAGTTTTAATTTATGAAAAAAAAAACAAGATATTCATGAGAAGGAATAAAATCGCGCCGCGTTTTTTTTTTTACGTATAATATAATATAGAATACAGGTATTTGTAAGGTCTCTCCTAAAGAGAGCATTTCCCGATATTTTCGCGTGTTCCTCGTGTTTTTCTCGCGCAGCGAGATGTGTAAAAATGTACGGTATTTTTTCGACGACTTTTCAAGGTGCAAGAGGGATTTTGCGCAAGAGACCACCCCTCGACGATCTCTCTCCTTCGTGAACGAACCAGGCCGGTGTGTTTCTGAATTTGTCATTCGCTCGCTCGGGAAGATGAAAGAGAAAACGGGGTCAACGGCACACAAAAGGAAATAGGGCAGGGTGATGGTAGTGGTGGCACAGCGCAGCAAGGGTAGAAGTTGGCACTTGAGGGAAAAGAAGCAGTCAGCGCGACGTGACGTGCGCGCGGATTTGCAGCGCGAGTTTATTGCGAAAACTGGATTTCGCGCGACTGCACGCGGAAACAACAAGCCGCGAGCCGCAACAGAAAACTGTCCTTTCCATGGACCGGTCCGCGATTAAATTACGTATGCATTAAAGTCCGCCCGGAGAGATCGGATGCTTCGTTTATTACGAGATCCGCGCGGCTACTCGGAACCGTTTTGCATGCCGCGATTTGTATCTCGTCATAAGATAAATATTGTTACTAAACATCTGATGATAGTATTTCAGAGTTTCCTCCAGTATATGCTAATATTTCTATTACCACAAGCAAACTATGTGTCTCGTTAGAATCGCAAATTGAAACAGAATATTGCTACTTTGCTTTGTTGCCATTGTTGAATTTTGTTAAAGAGATAAAAGATGATTTGCCGCAGCCAGAAACGAAATCTCGTTTTCCAAAGTTGTCGAAGAATTTTTTAAAAATATATTTCGAACAATTTCATAACTTTTATCCAAGGCTGTACATAACTAGGCCGCTTTTCCTCGAAGAATATTTTAGAAAAGTTTCCTCAGCAGTTTAGGAAAGCAGCGTTTGATTTTCTGGAGCATCAACTGTTCCTAGATAGATAAATTAATTATCGTTGATAAACTAGTCGATCAATCTAAAGATTATTAAAATTCTACATAAAATTGTGACGCGCAGGACAACTAGTTACTGACACTATCAGATCGTTAACGTTTCAAGAGTGATAGCCATTCCTCCATTAAAACGGAATTCAAGTACCACGAGCAAACTTGGGGGAAAGAATGGCGAGTGCGGCGACGTTTACGATCTGTAAAGAGATCCATTTCGTCAAGTGCATTCGAACGTTCGACAAATATCTCAAAGGAGATGGTACCTTAGAAGAGGAAACTCTTAAGCGCTTCAAGACTCGAAACTTCTATTGATCCTCGAGTACAGCTTTAAACGCCAAGTATCCGTAAATTATGATCTACAAATTGCTTCTTTCATATATCATTAATAGAAGCATATGTAGTCTTAGAAATACATAAAATGTGTCCAGACAACAAACGCGTTTGATACCGGAATGTTAAAAACTCCTGTCAAAAACTAAATTGATTACTTCCTTACCAAAATTTAATTAGACGCGCTGAGTTTTTGCGATCTTGATATTTTATATTTTTCCGTCTTTATGTTACACAAGATGTAATTAAAAAAATTATTCGAGAGATCGAACAATAGCATTTCTTTCGATCTTGATTTAAACTGTCGAGAAAAATGTTATCACTCATGTTATCACTCACTTACATCTCTTAGATACTTAATTCAATAGAACGTCTCATCTCAATCCGTTCTGACATAAGCGATCTTTCTTTTCTCGCGCAATAAAAAAAACAAAAAAAAAAAAAAAATAGAGCGTAGCAAAGAGAGTCTTTGATTCGCGCTGTATGTAAATCGAAAAGAGTAAGAAAGAAAGAGAGAAAGAAAGAAGTGATCAGAATCGAGGGTCCCTCGTACCGAAACCGGTCGTTTCCTCGGCTAATTTCATCTGCTCATTCATCGTACGTTTGTGCACAGTAGAGCAACTTTCCTTAGTTTCTTTATCGTTATTCTAATTAGCGCAAAACGTATCGAGTTTTAGTTAAAAAATTTGTTATATTATTTTTTATACTATCAGCAATTATAAAATTAACAATAATTTAATTAATAATAATTACAAAACTAATTATTTAATTAACAGTAATTATAAAATTAATTTAAATTTTTGGAGATATTAGAAGCCGATTTAACGTATACTCAATCTTAATTTTGCATAACATTTATTGTATTATTGCCCGAAACTTCAACATTCGCAAATATTCTCAATCTAATTTTTACACAACTCAAGACAAAGCAACTATATCATATATTAGAAATTACGTTTTTAACATGTCAAACTAATGACATCATGTATTCTTTATTTTTTAGAAAAACTATTTCATTGAATATTCAATAATATCGTCTTGCCAGCGTGCGCGTTTCGTAGAAATTTGTAGAAATAAAAAAAAAATTGAATCAATTTACTATGATTAAAAGCGATCAACTTCTTTATAACGCTCGCCTCACCGAAGCGTTCCGATCGCGATTTCCTTCATATCCCGAACTAACGATCGCAGCACTCTCTTCCTCGCACGTTTTTCTTTCACCGCTGATCTGACGACGCAAACTGCAGCGGTGCCAGCGGTGGGCCTGCAGGAGCTACGCGAGAATTACAATTGTCACATGCTTACTGCGAACACCGGCGCGCGTTTTATTCGTATGCGTGAATGCGCGCGTATTTGCACTTCACGCGAAACACCGACTGAACTTGCATCGGATCCGCGGGGCCGTATCGGGCCGGCCGGCGCGAAATCACGGGGTGTAACGAACGCAGGAGGGGGAAACGAGAGAAGAACGAGGGGATGGTGGGAATAATGGAACAAACGCAGCGAAAGAGACCCTGCGCCGGTCGAAGCGGAAGCTTCACCGGTTTGTGAAGTGAGGGCCCCTCGTGTGCGGATTCACGGACCGCTCGGCTGATCCCGACGGCGTTCGGTTCGACTCGGAAATCTCGCAATCTCGCTTTTCGAGCCAATCGCAACAATCGATGATGGAATTGTGTCGGTAAACACGGATACGCGTTTATCCGGCGTTGATTCGGTATTTCCTTTTTTAAAAAATTTTTTTTTTTTGACAGATTTATTTCAAACTGCGTTAATTATTGTTTTTTGATCCAGTAATTGACTCACTGCAGTATAATCAATCACAGTCATGTTACATGTAAATTGTCACGTTTATTCGGACATTCGGTGAGGAATTTATTTTCGCCCGATATATTGTTTAGCTTCGCATCGAAAGCACGCGCTATTGATTTGCGTAAATGCGCGTAACTGTGTAACGCGTACGCGTGAATAAACGTGTGTCTGCATGGATAAATCAGGGCTGGGATGAGCGGTGAGTAACGGCCGGACTCGTCAATTATAAATATGATTCAGCGACCGCGTCGGAAAGTTTAATATTGGCCAACTGTTCATCATTTATCACACGCAGTTTATTTTATATACACGCGGGCGCGTGTGTACATGCGTGTGTCGCTTTATCTATTGCTAAAACTAGATCCGTTACTCGTTTATTGCGTTTGCTTATCTCTCTCTTCTGTGTGTGATTACGTCCGTATAAAACTCTAATGAAGAAGCCGCTTACGATCGCCATCACTTCGCCGCATTTTATCCCCTCGAATACGGACAGCAAATGCACAATAATCGTTTAAGGGGATTAGTTTATTTGATCGGCAATTAACGTAGTTATTGTCCGATAAGTAGCTAGAATGCTAGTGACATTCGTGCGATAATTATAAATCGATACACGAGCGCGCGAGAGTTGCGACTGCATGTCAATCAGGCGATTATTGCGCGCGATAAAATATTCGCGCAAATGTAACGCAGAACGGAAACGTGATGTGGTTTGAGTTCGAAGTATTACATGTTGCGACTTCTCAAACTTGTAGAGTCAAGATCTTCCTTTTTGAACAGATGTACCGATCGAATCACGTGAGCGACATGCAAGAAATGTAATTTATGTGCGATTTTACACCTATTTTGCATGTTAATTTGCAACAAGCAGTGCGTGTCGCTCGTGATCGTAGATTTAGTTCGGAGATTTAATTGATAAATCGTGTACAACGATTGGTTTATTATAAATAACGAGCAATTCTCAACAGCAATTCAAACGGAAGATAAATAGGGTGTACACTCCGATAGTCGGTAGCGCGTCGTAAATTCCTATATATACTTTTTTATTTCAATACGTGCCGAATTAAAATAATGTTTTATATTGTAAAGTGTATTATAAAACGAAAATGGAATATTTTCAGAAAACAATTTTTTATACAATATAAAACTTTTCCAACAACACGAATATGCGTGTGACAGAATAAAAAGCGCGAATTGGATCGCGCGTATCAAAATTCAATGTTCTATCTAATTAGCACTTGTAAAAAAAAAAAAAAAAAGAAGAAAAATCTACACAATACATATACATATACATATGTATGTATTGCGCTTGAAAGATAAATTGAATCTCGCGGTAACAAAATTTTCCACAATTTGGATTGTTAAAAAATGAACAACAAAAAATCACGCCACGCTGCCACGTATCGGACCGAGCGGCGACGGCTGTTGATAAGCGAACAATGCCGCATTTCGCTCTCGCCTGATACCCCGTCACCTCGTAATTTGATCTTCGTTATGAAGCCGTAATTCGATTTTTATCATAAAGCGCATATTTTGGATGGAATCGTTTAGCGGTGTGACGACGACGACGAGGCCTTGTTCTCGAATCTCACGGGGCTGGCCCCGCCATGCCGCTCTCGCATGTCAACTCTGACACGTCCTGTTCAATTACTAGCCACATAAACATAATGTAAATTTAGCCCGAGTCTCTATGTATAGAACACAATGCCGATATATAGCTCATGTTTAATGCAGGAGTGCTACGGAGCCGGTAACGTTACAATACCATATTACAGCATCCACGAAGCGGCGCGCGGGCGCAGCGGCTTCCGTCTAGATTTTCGCGAATCGGTTCTGATCGTTCATATTGTTCCTAAAATCTCAATCAATTCTTACAATAACCAGCAAAATCCTTGTGAATTTTTGCGTGCCGATAGAAATTTTTAAATCTTTTAGAGATACATTTTGGATTCTATTTCGTCGATTTTGTGTGCACGCATTTTAATTTTTCATAATGATTGATGGATACTGCGGGATATCCGAAAGAGTTTCTCTGAAATTTTTATAAAGCCTAAAATTTACATTCTCGCAATGTTTTACGTTGAAAATGACGAAAAAATCGAAGCGCCAAATGGCTCAGTAAATTTTTCAAAAGTAGTTAATATTTTTATAAGCCGTATGTGCTTATATACGCTTATACATTTTTTTTCCCCATCATTCTTCTTAATAATTGTGCGACATCACGCGCAATGTCACGTTTAATAATAATCGATTCATCCCATCAGACTGTCCGTGACTAGAATAGAACGCGCGTCTTATCCCGTTATCGCGATGCACTTTATTATTGTATATTTTTCTTATAAATACATATATATTATTATTATTATTATTATAAGCACATATATTTGATTAGAACGTCGCGGATGTGAAGTGTCGCGGGCGCGACGCGTCAGCAGTGCGTTGAACTTGAAACGCGAAGTGTGTATATTTGGACGTCGCGTCGCGCCGGTGCGAGATGAATTTAACGCGTCGTTGAACTTGAGGTCGAAATGCGCGGGAGCGAGCGTAAGCAGCTGCTTCCGCTCGGTACTTTTAATTCGAATTACTTTTAGCTTTTCCCAGCGCGCGATTTCTCGGCGATATATATATGTATATGTATATGCAACGAACAGCTCGTCGCCGAGTCAACGTATGCAAATTTGTCTGATGCAATGCCTCATGTGTGGCGAGCACGTCATGTCGATCGAAATCGATGAACGATAAGTGATATGTGTGTGTGTGTGTGTGTGTGTCTTCTTGACCGGCATAAGTAGATGTGATTAGTTGCGCGAGCTGTCTCGAAACTTTATTTAATGTGAAAAATTCTTTGATCAATTTTCCATCGTATTATTTTTACGTCATTAAATATCAAGTTGCGCTGTTAAGTTTTTGCGAAATCTGCAAACCAGTTTTACACGTATTATTGAAGAAGAGATAAGGAGAGAGATATATATAATCTTTTTATCAATCTATAATTTGAAGCATGAAATATCGTCAATTGCTCCGTCTCGTCAATGGGATTAATAAAATGCGAATATCCTTACGGACCCCGTTCAAAAATTACTTCTTAACAGTTTTTTTACCGTCGTATCGATGTTATCGCGAAATATCGAGATACACGCGCGATTTTATATCGCAACTGGCAATAAAGCTATTTAGCGGCAATTGATAAATTGCACCGCAGAACGCTCGTGATTTATCATACATCATTATATTAATTAAGATGCGTATTTGACGGAAAGTGCAGTTTTTTTCTTGCCTCGCTTCCTTCACGAACAAGAACGCATTATCGAATGACGCGATCTCGAAATCATTAAACATGCTGGTGCATGCGAAGTAGTAAAACAACTATATATCTCACAACGACATTTACGGGATTTATAATCGGGGCGTGCGCGCACAGACCAGATCTTAACGACACGGCGACGCTCTGTCATTTTCTCCACTTATAGTTACGAACGCAACTTCTATGGCATTATAGGTTGATTGGCTACAAATTTGCTACGCAATTAACTAATTAGCGCACCGCCGCTAATTAACTGATTAAGCACCCGCTCATCGAGAACATTGATATCGATGCGAGTGACCGGGCGCCGGAAGTGCTATCGTTTCGCTCCGGAAAATGTAGACACATATTGCGTGTGTCTATGTGTATCTCTCTCTTCTCCCTTCCCTCTCTTTCTCTCTCTCTCTCTCTTCACATATGTCTCTATATAACGTGGTTATAACATGGTTGATTAGCCATTACCGGTTCGAAAACAAGTCCTGCCAATATTGCCGTGCAAAGGTAATCGCCATGGAGAAACTGCCGTGGTTTTTCGATAAAGTGGCATTACATTCCCATAAAAGTGTCCTATGTAGCTCAAAGTTGAAATAGCGCAACGTAACATTATTAGAGACTTATGTTGGTTTTTTGTTAATAAAAGATTATGACAAAATCTCTTCGTCATTAATTTACTCTACTATTATTTATTTCGATTTTTATATTTTTATATTCTCTTTCCCAAGCGCGCTAAGACATGTAATATAAGTGTCATATATTTTATCGTGTCTCTTAACACTCAAAAAAAAAAAAAAAAAAATTAACTTTGATATCATCAATCTCTCCACTTTCCAGTTTAGACGAAAGAGAGACGAGCAAACTCGCACGTGGGGTGCTGAGTATGTACTTTTAAACGAGACGCAGATTGCTGCGCCGCCGTTTCAACGGTGGTGCGACGCACCATCCGGAATAATTCAGAAGATAATCCGATGGCGCGGTTATAATTCGAAAGAGATGGTGTTTGAGTTTCTACAGCTGGCCCGGATATACGTGTATGCACTCATTCACTCATTCATTTGACCCGGTCGGGCGAATGTGCGCGTGTATAACGCCGTCGGTCTGTACGCGAGCGCACCTCCAACTGCCGCCGGCTATACCCTATCCTCTGATTGGGCCTGGCCAGGCTTCCTCTTGCCTTGCTTCCTGCTTTGCATACCTAACTACGGAGGAGAATTCCTCGGTAGGGCGACTCGGATTGCTCGGCGGTTCGGCTTAATTTCGAGCTTAAACCGGGATATCTCGCGATTGCAACCGTCCGTTCCCCTTTTCCTCCTCCCACTCCCCCGTCGAGTGCACTCCCAGTCTGTTCTGACTTGTCGACAATCCGGCGGTGAGAGATTTATTTTTCCTTTATTTTGCTTTCCACTCGTAAACTTTTCAAAACTCTAGTGGGAGGAACGATCAAAAAAAAATATTTCCCAAATATCCGACACTTTTGGCAAGTATTATTTTGCATGGTATATAAACTATGTGAAAATATCTCAGTTAAAAAACTATGTAAGTTTTGTTTGTGTATGTACAATGTATATAACACAAGCCTCCGCGATTTTGACATGACAAACGACTTTTTGTTCTAAAGTTTTTGATTAAAATTAACACAATGTCTGTGTGTAGAAACATCGATTATGCTAAATATTCTTAAACCGCGCTCGTCAACTTTTGTTCTTTAAGCGTCCAGTAAACACCGTTCAAGAGAGATGGCCATCAAAAATTATTTACACAATATACTTTCTAACACAGTTCAGCACTTTAAAACAATGTTTTTGTTCTCTCACTTTATTCTCGAGATAAAACTTCTTTGCAGGTAATAAATGACGCGCGTCTATCAACTCCAGAAAATGACTTTTTAATACGTGTCGATATTTGTTTTGTTGCCGGTAGTTGAGAAATTACAAGACTCATAATGTCGAGCGCTTTTCACTTATTTCTACAATAAAAGAAACTTTCAGACCGTAGACGACGAAGATTCATAAGAAACACATGTCCGTTGTAACGTGCCGAGAAACGCTGCTCTCGGTAAAATTAATTCTCCTCGTTCGTTCTTAAAAAACCGTTAGATCTTTTCCGTTTCCAACAAATTTAACTTTTTCTACTTTATTAAAACAATTTTTTAGAAACGAAATAAGATCTCGTATATAAATAATATCAATGTACTTTTTTTAAAAACTAGTTTAAATATTTTAACAAAATATTAATTAACGATTTACAAATTATTATATATGATCTATCAAGTTACTATTATTCAATTGCACACATCTATTTAAAGGACTAAACGCTTTTTCAATTTTGCAAAATATAAAAATTTTGTAATCGATTGATATGATACTTATTGAAAACTCTAGAGCAAATCGCAATCCCCGTTCGGCCAAGCACCGATTGCTCTCATGTCGAAAATTCCGAATTAGAGAACGAGAAAATTATCCGAGAAACATTTCAACTCGCCTCGTTTTGTATTGGCAGAAACGATTTCGCAGGCGCGCAGAAAGTCGAATTAATATAAGACCGCGGCAAATTCCGAGCGATATCGGTGACCAAAAAGAAGGTGTCGCCTGTAATTACCAGATAGCCGATAATTAAAGCGCGACGAAGGGCGGACCGGTTATAGAGGGAGGTAAGGGGCCGTGGCGAGAACGTGGAATTTAAAAGTTAAATTGTGTTTCGCTCATGAATTATGTATTCGTGATGCGGTCTCCTCTGATTGCGCGGAAACTTTGATCTTCCGGGTACATCGTATCGGTCACATAACCGTTAAGCTTGATGCACTTTTAATCGACAGATACTATCATGCCGCGAGCATTTTTGTCAATCAATTTATTCAACGCTTGACGCCTTCGCCCGTCCTACCTCCGATCGATAAACGCGCGCGTCAAATTATTAAATAATGTCGCCCGTTGACGTTGCAAAAACAAACACCTACTCGAACAGATG
This sequence comes from Pseudomyrmex pallidus, assembly GCA_014825455.1. Taxonomy (NCBI): domain Eukaryota; kingdom Metazoa; phylum Arthropoda; class Insecta; order Hymenoptera; family Formicidae; genus Pseudomyrmex; species Pseudomyrmex pallidus. The sequence continues at coordinate 8,855 of QVNV01011091.1, read as the reverse complement.
ATGTATGTGTAGCGACGAAAAAAGTCTCGAATCGGCTCTTTTTGAGGAGCTCTTATTTAATCCAAACGTGATGATTTTATTGACGCAACTCGCGCGCAAATCGAAACGGGAAACTGGTTGATGGTCGCTCCAGCTCGCCTTAACGAGAATAAATAAATGGACTGATGAATATGCATCTTGCAATTAAGCTTTGCCGGCTACTAGAAACGATCGGGGACCCTCTCGACAGCCGCGTTACATGTATAATTTCCAACAAGAATGAATTTCTTAAGACTCGAGCGATTAGACTTCCATATGTAAGATATGGCTAGTTGAGAGACATATAAAATATGTATAATATTCTAGACTAGTGTGGATATAAGAGCCAGAAAGCTTCGATTTTATAAAGTGATTATTCTGAATAAGACAAATTTATAGATTTTTGATTTGTTCGTTTAGATTAAATATAACAATTAAATAAAAACGTATACGCATATATACAAAAAGAGAAAAAGATTTCATATATAAATGACAAAGAGAGAAAGAGAAAAAGAAAAGTTTTGCACAGAGTTTAAAATGGCAAATAAATAAAATACAAAACTCAAATTCTCTTTGGACAGTTAAAAGCTTTCCGAATCTCGCGGATCACACACCTAAATGGATAGTCTGTAAAAGTTGATAAGCGATGATATAATTAAATATTGGAAATTCTGATAGATTGAAGAAAAGAACTCGAATTAACTATTCATTTCGAGGAGCGTAAGCTGCTCCCGTTTATGGACGACGAAGCACTCGAATTATATCATAACGGATTTCTCAGTGCTAGCGGGTCGATGTTATTTTAAGACTCGTTTAAAAAGAAGTTATTATCTTCTTCGTCGAACTCGTTAAATCTCGGGTTAACTACGAGTCCGATTATTCAAGTGTGAAATACTATAATTTTTAATATGTAACAATATATAAACTTATGAGAAACAGAATATTGGAAATAATACAATGGGAATCGTGTGCAATTACTAAATAATAACAACAATCGATATTATTTCACTATCAGAAATCTCTGTATTAAAAAAAAAAAAAAAAATTCGCAATTTTTTATAAGCTGGCGACATTTGTCGCCAATATAATCGGCTAATTAATTAAGCGTTGACGAGTTATTAACAACATTAACGTCACATAAAGTCAATTAATATTTTGCAATTATCAGCTTGACCATGTTGTTTATCACTTCCATTACAGTTTAATTGCAATAATTACATCGCACTCGCGGCGTTTTACTTCGTGTATATGTCCTCGATAAAATTTTTTAATTAGCGTGCCTCCCGCGCGCGCTCTTTAATCCGAATCAAGGTTATCAATTATCCATCTTTATCGTTTTATTGCGAACCGGGTGTGGACAGGGTTTTTCCGCGAATATATCCGATAATTCTCTCCAGCTCGGTCTCTCGAAGAACAGCGACGACCAACGGGCGAGGATCACCCGGTGTGTATCGTCGTGTGCGTCGTCATATTATCTTACATTATCGATGTACACAAACTACTTGCCTCGTAGCTATGCGATCAGAGTGTGTTGCCATGTGTGCACGCAACGCAGACAATATTGCGTACACGTATCGTGAATTCCATCCGATTGGCATGCATGCGTGTCGCGCTCCATTCGAGAATCACACTGCACCGGAATCTTGTCTCATTCGGGAATATTTCGACGTTAGAATGCAATTTTCTTCGTCAAATAAATATATTTCGAAGTTTTAAAAAATCGATGTAATCGAAAAATGTAAGACACTAGAAATTAGTTATTGTCTTAGTGAATGTTTTTTTAATAAATTCAACACACAAATTATGACGTTTCCAGTCATCCATTCTTAATAAGAAAACAACTGTAATAATCGAATTTATTAAATCTACACAATTTGTTTTTATTTTACAAACATGTATGTGTAAAAATGTGTGCGTTTTATAAAAAAAAAAAAGTCAAAGTTGAAACTCAGTGTTAACTATTTTCAGAAAAACATATATTTATCAAGTCAGAAACGCGTAAAAATTATACAACGACAGTTTCCGGAAAGCAACCATAAAGTTCATTTCCTCGAATGACATCCTCGAATGCAGCCATGGAATATTCAATCGCACTCAAGTATCGGTCTTACACGCGAACGGGATGCAAATCGTAAAAGCGCTTATGAAACGACGAGGGTGTGCGATGCTGCACGCGAAAGGGAGGAGAGCGCGAAGTGCGACGCGGGCGGAGAGGGCCGCGGATGAAATGCGGGAACGCGCGGGGAAGACGATGCGATTCCATCCACGAAAGGATGCATTAAACCTCGACGTGCATACAAGCGCGCGCGAATGTCGTGAAAGCGCGATTTGCGCCTCTTGGATCTACCGCTAGCCGATCGGCGACCCGCGTCGTTTCTGAGAACGATGAATCGAACACGATTATCGATGCATTGCGAATATACCCGTCGCGCACTGTCGCCCGATAATAAATTCTCGACCTTCTCGGATGAGAAGCGAGGAGAAGAGATCTCTCACCTCTTCGCTCCGCGATCCTTATAAACGCTTCCTCCGGAGAGGGCTGCTTCAGAACGAGGCTTCTTTTCGCTCGAGGACGTATATACACGCGGCGGTGCTTCGTAAGGTTTGCATTAAACTCGAGGAGCGCATTCTTTGATGAACTCGGTCGACGAATTTTCCTCGCTGAATAATTAATCACGTCCCTTCGCGCGCGATGCCGGAGTTTTTGACATTAAACAGCGCTGCTATAGATATATGTATATTATATATATATATACACATATATATACATGTATATGTGTGTGTATATATATGTATATATATTCATCGTTAAATATCTCGGTGATTACACCGATCAAAAGTCTGGATAACAAGTTTGTCAAGAATTTTATAAGAAAGTCAATAATAGGATCTTCTGTTCAAGTAGAAAACTATAAAGTTTTCTTTTTAATTAGAAATTTAATTAATAAAAACTTTTTTCTACGGAGATGCTTCATTATTCGATCGAGATTAAAGTCAGAATTTTTTCTCAAAACTTTATATATATATTGAGATTAAAAAAAAAAAACAAATTGTCGGCTGAGTGATCGCTCGCAACAATGTGAACTTAATTCTGTGCAAAAAATCTTAAGAAAAATTGACACGCGCGATACAAAGTTGAGCCGCGATTAAATGGACGTTTAGGAAATAGGAGCTATTTCCGATATCGAAGAGAGCTCGAGATTTCGGTGGCATTAGAAGCGACATGAGCGTCGATTGGGCAGGAACGCGTCTAAGGATCGCCTTTACTACAGGGCAGCTCGTTTCCGAACGTCTTTTCTCGACGCTCGCCAATAAACGGTCCGGTCTCCTACCTCCAAGGCGCAAAGTCGTTTCGACAAATGAAACCTCTCATAGAGAAAATTGCAATGGCAATCATAAAGCGATACGAGGGAAAAATTGAGCCCCTCGTAACACTGCCGTCACCGGTCTGTTGTAAACCTTTTATTAGATGAATATGTCTTGTGGTTATATCATGAACATTTTAGTGAACGCGATATTTGTGTCGATATTGATATACATAACAAATTGCTTTATCTTATTTACTCGTATTTTAATAACAAAATGTTACAGTTACACGTGCAAAAATTCATGAGAAATATTTTTCTAGAATAAAAACAATTATTAACTTATTTTTGTGTTGTTATTAAAAATTTGGCATGCACAATGCGAGGAATTTATATCTCGTTTAATATATCTTTTACAGTTTTCATAGACATAACTTTTTCACGAGAAAAAATGTTCAAACAAATAAAAATACAAAACATCCTCGTTTAACTTTCTTTCGTGTTGTTGCAAAGGCTGGTAAATTCTAAAGAGCAACTTTCGATAGCAGTTAATATTATATGGACATGTCTGTCTCTCTCGATCCATCATAATATCCAACGGCATATAACGTGGGGAATATAAATCAAAGTTTTCGCATTCGCTCGCCGCGCTTCGGGGAAACTTCAAGTTTTGCGCTTAATTTAAGTTTGCATATTACGCGCCCAGCAACAAAATATCAATTAATTCTTGCGAAACTCATAGCCGGTCCGCAAACATTATCTCTCTTATCTGCCCATCGAGATGTATCATAAATCATAGACATCGCACCTAAACATTCGATTTCTAATGCACCGCGACAATAAATTTATTCTCCGACAATTACTCATTGCCTGTCCATTTCTATAGAAATCTGCACAAAAGCAAAATCCATCACTCGATCGTGTCTCGATTAATCTTTGCTCGATGAACAATTTATCTTTACTCTATATTGTCATTTCGCGCAACGCGAATAACTAACACATGAGCATCATCCTCTTAATTACGCACTTTTTTTTTTACTTTAATAATATTCTTTGACTCAATAATTATAAATCACAATTATTCGAAATTCACCAACGATCTGTCTACTTTCAAGATAAACATGATTCGCGTAAAACTTTTAGTAGATTAGTTTTTTTTTAAATAAAAGTTTTCAATTTGCTACATCCAGTTCAGAGAAAGCAAAATCCGGGATTTATTTTCACGAAAACATCGGTATTCATATCAGGAAATACACTTCGTGGGTAAGCGGCTTTCTGTGTAAAGAAGAATGAAGAATAAGGTACTCACGTTAGCGGTGTCGTCGAGTTTCCGCTTCCACGCATCGCTACGTTCGATTAAAGCGTTCCACTGCTCCGAAAGTTTATTCACTTCGCGGCGAATGCTCCGCGTCAATTCACGCGCCTGCTCCTCGGCGCTTCTGTATCCTCTGGAATCGCCATCCAATTCTCTGCCTGCTATAAAAACAAAAAAAAAATAACAAATAAAAAAAGATAAACCGTTAAACCAGAAATCTGCGCAGTTTTAATTTTTTTACATACATTGCTAGTAAAATTAAAGATGTATTTCGCGTTTTTGTGGCTTCAAAGTTTTAGGCAATTTTTTTTTTTAAACGTTCGCTCTGAAAGTTTGGAAAATTCCAAATATGTTATTCGTTTGTCCGAGAATTATTTTTTATTTTGCAAAATAACAACTTTGTGTCACGAAAAATACATGATACATACTTGTTTACCGCTTTGAACAACGAAACGAGAACGTGCGCACACACGATTTACAGTAGGTATCTGTGTGTGTGTGCGTGTGTGTGTGTGTGTGTGTGTGCAACAAATACAGACTAATCGCCAACATTTTTCTGAGATTTAAAATATTGAGAAGATAAGAGAACGTAATACCTCAAGCGGAGAAATTTCTGGTCACGTTCCTGATATTACATTATACAATGCATCAATGCCATCCCCCCAAGTAACATATGCGTCGAAGAGCACAAAAGAATAGGAAAGTGGAACAAACTGAATCGCGCGCGAAAAATATGCATATATAATCTTCTTTCAAATTCCTCAGCGTTGTCGATCGATAAATTCGCGCGCGGTGGAACGATTAAACGGGAGATGCGCAGAGCAAATCGCGTCGAAGACCAGCTGGGGCAACATCGCGAACATAAATCAACATAACACGCGGCAGATAGGGAGCCAACGAGTAGGTACGGCGGCATCGCGGCGTTATCAATGCTAAACATGCACGTAAAAACTGTCCGCCGCATGATACGATGCGTGATTCATAGGACAATTAATTCCCGGCGATGGGCCCGAATGGAGCCATGGCCCGGTTACGTCGTTTCTGCGCTTCGTTACGCGGGTCGTCTCGCGCGCGGTTGACGAAAAATAAAGAGATTTTCTTGCGGCTTGTCGGACGACGCCGTAATCCGTTCTCTCTCCTCTACCCCTTTTTTTACGAGTTTTCCAGCGAGATATGCTCGGCAGTAAATTCCGCAATAAGGGCGCCCCGATGATATTAAAAGGTAAGGAAAAAAAAACGATCTGCTTCAAATGGGACGTGGCCGCGATTATCTTTCGCGTCACGTTAAATTGATCGATCAATCTGGGAGAGAACGACTAATGGATAACAAGCCGTGGAAAAACGCGAGTAGTTTGTTGCGATAACTGCGCTCATATACGTTCACGCTTTGTGCCTTCATCTTTGCGCACAATGCGTTTATTTATAATAATAGTTATACATATATATATGTGTGTGTGTGTAATATATATGTATATTTTATATATACATAATATATATTTTCCAAGTTTTATATTTAATGTTCGACTTTATCTTCCTGACTTGTCAAAGTGACACACAATATGTATTTGACTCCAGACAATCTTGACGTCTGTTTTATAGCACTTGTTATAGCACATCACGTTTTCGTTTGCTAATTTATTTTTAAATAGCTAAGTTTTCTTTTCTTTTCATCTTTTCTTTCCATCTTTTCACTCCTATAATCTCACAAACTTTATTTTGTAACAATACCGCATTGAAAAAGACCGAATCCTACAGTCAAAATGTTTTCAACTCAAGACTAAAAATATATATATATAAACAATTTTATAAAATAGATACACAATCAACCGTGTTTCGATTCCTATTCTTCTCATCTTTTTATTTATTAAATCTTAGAGCCATCATAGAATTACATTTCTCATACTTAATAATCTAATATTGTATTTATACAGAACAATGTTGTTTTTCTCGCTACAACGATATCCACAAGTGACGCCAAAGAAATCAAAGAAACAGAGAAATTTTCTGTTTGATACTCTTTCGGACAATTTGCGAGTTACTCTCAATAAGAAGTGTGCTCGACCCAACGGTTTCTTTCTACGCCATCGAGTCCAATCTCTTGTTGAAACCGACAGGTGGATCGGAACGAGGCAAGAGCTTTCCGTCACCTTAGAAAATGTTGGTGTCGAAAAGCTGAGCGATCGCAGAAGAAACAACAAGACGTATCGGACGAAAAAGAAACGGTCTCCGAAAACAGTTTGAAGTGAATTGAATTAGGCGACTGTTCGCTTCATCGCTAAGCCATCTATTCAACAGTTGACGCTCTACTTTCCGGGCACGTACGCCACTACTTTATCTAGCTACAACTCGCGCTGACTTCCCCACCCACGTCTCTCGTCCGCAACCTCCCCGAAGTGCCCTGCTAATTCTTTCTTCCTTCGCCACCGCCGCCGTCCAGATTTCCCAGAAAGTGGGAAGTGACGGCGGAAGTAACGGCGAGATTCTCCGGAGAACTGAGCGCAAATCCCGCAGCTGTTATCGAGCAATGTGGATAAAGATGTCTAAAATCTCGCGGATTCGGAAAATGCAGAGGTTTCATTGCAATTTTTCTTAATAAAATATCAAAAAATGAGTGGAAAATTTTCTCAATACTAATAATTTGTTGTTTATTCAATTATTCAATTATTTTTTAAATTAATTTTATTCAGATTAATACCAAAACGGTATTTCATATAATGTTTATTGCAAACAATATTATATTATAAATATATGTATAGACGAGTACACACACACACTGACGAGTACACACATTATAAACGCGCGTTATAATAAAGGGTACCTCATTTTAATTATCTCAAGCAAATATCTCGAAAAATATGGAAAATATGGAAAAATGCATAATAGCTTGGAAAATGGAATTCACAGTGTGTTTACAAACAAGAGGCAGTAGAACATTTCAAGCACCCCGTGGTGTACATCGATAATGCGAATGCGAGCGGTATGTCAACTTTGAAGCTTCAAATCTCGGGAAATGGCTTATGCAAAAGGCACAAGTGCGTAATGTCTTGAAAACGATGTCAGCGAAAGACAAGAATATGCGATAAAAAGTACGAGTTCTCATTCAAACAATTTAAAGTTAATTTTCAACAAGGGGTTTCAAAGTAGTCAAATGAATATCAGCATCATTTGTCTTTCTTGATCTTTTATAACTAATTAAAATTTTTTATTCTTCTTGAGAACTTCTTACAGTATTAGAGAATTGACTTACACGATGTGAGGTTCTTAGCTACAACCGACAGGCAAAATCGGTTCCCGATCAACTATTTCCGTCCAATCAATCATTCCAAGAAGAGGCTATTGACACACGCGTAAGATGTATCGTTCCAATCAACCTCACAATACATACACAAAGGATCTCTTCGTTGTAATATATTATAAAAAGAAATCTTATTTATCTTGATACAAACTGAATAAAGTTTGCGTCATCTCAATCGTCTCTTTTAATAATAAATATCACACACACAGAGATACAAGTGTAACTATTAATTATTATATTCAAAGAATCTTTTTGAAACTCGCGTGAGTCCGAAACTGACGAGTTTTAAAGTTTTTTCTGTCAATAGAAATGGAATTTAAATTGTCAAAACTTTAAACGTGAAAGTTAATTCCGATTTTAGCTTTAAATCAACTAAATGATAGGCGAAGTTGGCGAATAATTCGTTCTTGCGAAATTCAACATCTAGATTGTATAATCCAGCCTTACGGCTTGCGAATATTATTTCGTCAGAAATTTATCGACGTTGCGCGGCGCGACCGGGCCGGTTACACTCGATGCCGCGCACGTTTCGCGAAACGTGACTTCCTACGGAATGAGCGAAACCGCGCGCGACCACTGCTGGAGTTGCTCGCTCACAGGGGCCGCGCAACGTTATTGAGATCAAATCCGTTGTACGCAGAGCGAAACTATCGTTACGGTTATTCCGGGATCTTATGTCGGATATTACACGCGGCACGGTGAATGACAATGACCGCCGCTGACAGCCGCGGTATTCAGCATAGATGTCATGTGTATATGTAGTTAGAGAATTTGCGTAGCGTCGCCTTCGCGGTTCCCGTCGACCGAAGCCTATCCATATGTATTGTCACATGTATCCTATTTGTAAAAAGTGTTATATTTCTGTCGCCCTGCGTTTTATTGCTTTTGGCTGTATCGCTTCCTGCCGACGGCCGAGCTCTAG